>ML828241.1:0-39669 GCA_009831015.1 Picea engelmannii
GAAATATAAGATTCTTTCCAGATTAAAGCCTTATATTTCTCTGTGTCATGTTTCATTGTTTACAATTTCATAATCATCACTGAACCAGGAAACGACCTTACTTGTGTCTTTATTTTCTGTTTTAAGTTTTAAAGTTGTTTTACTAATATCTGACCTGAATGTCTGAAGTAACAAACTTATTAAAAACCCTTTTATAAAAAATATAAAAATCAATCACCCATGACAGTTCCTAACGGAAGACAACCAAACATAGAACCTGGTTTACAAGATCAAACCAACATTGCATTGAACCTATTTAACACTATCCTACAAATTGCAACAAATAGAACCGAGTTAGAACGATCGTGGGCAGCGATAGAACACGACATAACTATCCAGGAACAAAGGGAAGAAAGACAGAGACAGTTGAGAAACTGAATCTGATCTAGTTTTCTTTGTTTCTTTGTTTTAAAAGCATTATCATATTTGGATGCCTAGACGATGTGTTTTATAGCCTTAAAACACAAACTCTGGAACAACAGTATCCATATAAAGTATGGCTCGATATGCTCAAGTAGTAGTGAGAGGGAATATAGAAAAGGATTCCCTTGATAAACACATTTGTTAACCAAAAATGGTTTGAGGAATGAAAAAGAAGCTTGATAAGTTGTCTTGTTGCCTTGGGAACTATTGGAATTTCCCATATGGCATTTTTCGATTGTTGAATAACTTTATAGTAGTTTAGGAAAAAATTCCTCCTTGCTGGTTGTTTTCGTATGGAAAGGGAGACATAGTTATGACTATGTCTGTCTAACTTGCCATGTGGATATCATGTGAATGACTACAAGCTCTCAACAAAGAGGGAAGATCAGTGTTGAGTATCTCTATGAGACTTATCACAAGAATGGAAACAAGATCCTTGGGAGGAGGATTTGGAAGTCTGATATGTCCATGTGTATGAATGACATGGAAAAGGTGTAAGAAATGAGCTTGCATGATGAATGTTTGGCTATGTTTGTATATGCTTGAGTGCATGGATTTAATGCATTGTGAGATTTCTTGATATGAAGACTGATATTAATACCAAATAGATATGAATAATATTAAATGTGCAAGTGATGCACATGTATGATGTAAGAGTATATGTATACTAAAGGCACGATGTGACTTCCTAAATGAGTGAAATGTAAGGCAATAATTTCACTTGCCAATATTGAATGAGTACCATGGATGTATGGTTGACTCTATTCTGAAGAGTCATGAAAGTTTTGTTTTGATTGATAGCTTGAGGGGAATGTGTTCCATTCCCTCAAGAAACGCTAGTATAAATAGATGAAAGATTAAATGAGCAAGGATGCTTTGTTGTCATGATAAAAGGTAACATGATTATGCCTTTGAGGACCGCAAGAGAACAGTTGTGAACAATCATGAGTTAAATTATTGTAATGTAAAGATGTATGTCAGCTGCAAAATATACCTATGGTATATACACATAGTCTTATGATTATGCATGTGGTTAAGTGCATCATGGATGTAAGTTAAAAAAAAAAGGAATATGTGTGGATAAATAATATGGATGCATAACAAAGATGCAAGTTTATATTCCTTATGGAATATTTGGTAAACAGTTGAAGCTAACTCAAGGTTGAGGCCATCAAAGATAATGATGGATATGCAATAAGGAAGTTTCATGCCAAAGGAGTTCCCTATGAAGGAACTGTATAAAGACTATGTTAGGAGAACAAAGTCACAACCTTAATGATTGTTGAAAATTGGGAAGTAGGCTGCAAGCATATATATATAAGAATCCTGGATTATATTATAATAAAAAAATGTATGAGTGGAAGACTAACAAATGAATGTTGACCATTCTGATAACTGAATGGTAATGTGCAAAATGCATAGGTTCATGATTCATTATGAACATTTTTTTTTCTATTGGAGCATGTTGACGTATCCAATAGGTTAGGGTGAGCCTAACCAAGGCTACTCAAGGAAAAGAGAAGGAAGATCTCAACAAGGAGTAGATTGCATAAGAAAAGAAGGAGAAAAGGGGGAATGCTTTTCTCACCCTAAAAACTCTGAATTGTTTAACAGATTTGTAAGCCTTAGAAGAGAATTTGTGGAAACAAGTATAGTTGGAAAAAGGAAAATAAATAAATAAGCAAGTTTGAATGAATAGGCTTGGTTAAGCCGTGATAAGTAAAGACAGTGAGGCCTAAAAAATAACTCAGTCAGGCTCAAAGTCCAGGGCTGTGTAGAAGGAGTTGGACAAGGGAAGAGTTCCTCAACCCATTCCTTGTTGTTTATTGTATTTCTATGGTATGAGAGATTGATTTACTAATGCAGGTAAGTGTTTTGGAATAAGGATGTTGATGGTTGTATGAGTATAGAATAAAATTGAAAATTGGATTGTGGTTGCACTAGCTAACACATTAAGGAGTAATGTGGTAGAATGCATAGAGATATGTTGGGGAATATCTGAAAACGTTTTATTGATTTAAATGCTATGATACATGCATTTTTGTTTTACATGATGACTAATATATATCTGTGTGTGTGTGTGTGTGTGTGTGATGTATGTATAAGAAATGATTGGAGTTGTTGGGAAAGAAAATCTGCCAATAGTAGATAAAATCTGATAAAGGATAAATGCAAGAAGGTTGATGTTGAAAGATTGTTGAAGGGACTTTGGGAGCCCCATGGAGCACTACTAATGAGGTAAAAATCGAAAAAAGGGGGCTAGCAGCCACAACATTGTTATAACCCTAAATTGCACCACACATGCTTACCTGGCATCAGGCCAACTCATATCCCTTATTTGCCAAAACACTGTTGAACAACTCCTTGAAAATCCTCTTGTATAAAGGCCCACATGCCCTAATCCATTATTGCACGCGTGTACACGCTGGATGACCCAAACAGCCCGTGTGGACTGACAAAAGCATGAAAAAATGAAATTTGTCGACGGAAAAAAAAGCTATGGGTGAGTTAACTGAAACTCCCGGCCATGCATGGCCGAGGGTTCGTCCAAATACCTAGATCCTTCTAGCCTATAAAAGAAGGGGTAGGGGTCCCATTTGGAGGAGGAAAATTATAACAAAGAAACTCTTCCCATTTATGTATTCCCATTGTCCCAACCCTTTAGCCTTTCCTTGTGCCAAAGGAGATTGAAAGCAAAGCAGTTAGAGGACTGAAGAAGAGGAGCACAGGATCAGGTTCAAGAAGCGGTGTCTAGTCTCAACTTTTGTAAGTTGACTCATTCTAAGTAATAAAGAAAATGCTTTTCCCGTCCCAATTCATGAACTGTTTATAGTTTGATCAGTATATGTTTGGATTTCTAACCCGTTAGTATATAAGTAGTATGCATGCATAGTTGTTGCTTGTCTTGGATGCAGATTAGCTTTGGAAGGAGTATTGTGAACAAGTATTCGAGCACAACGGAGGATCGACATCAAATTTCGAGAACGAGGTAGGTTGATCTTTCCATGCATTTACTAAGAAAAGGGGATTTAAATCTAGGGATGAAGGTAGAAATTAATTTCTATTCGGTCATATTTGCATGCAAAGTCTAAACTCTATATGCTAGTCCATAGGGAGATTTTCCCAACAACAGAATTGGCGACCATACTAGGGAGACTTTCTAGGGTTCCTGGAATTTTATTTAGTTTTTGGGTAGTTTTAAAAACTAGTTTTTCTTGCCTATCTTTTCTTTTTAGTTTTTGTAAGGTCTGAGCTAGCAGGGAGTCTAGTTTTCCATACCATCTTTCCTTACCTTTTGCTTGACTGTGTTTTTCGGGACCCAAAGAGTTACACGTGGCTTGTACAAGGTCTGAACGCGTGTACCCACACCCTACCCTCTTACAGCTCGCGTGTGAACACTAGTTGTAGAGGTAGCAGTAGTGTGTAGAGTTCAGAGAACCTCAGAGGCAGTCATCCTCTTCCCTGTCAAAATCACACATTCGCAGGGGGTTTTCTAGAATTTTGTTTGAAGTCTTGTTTGCTAGTAGTCCTATCTCAGATTGTTTTCGCCTTATTATCTTTTCCTTGCATTATTTGTTTTTCTGTTAGAAATAGTGTCCAAGCCTTCAAGGAATCCTAGTTATCAATATCAATGGTCTCTTCCTGGTTTGGTCTGTCTGTTTCATTTTTTTCTCAAAATTTAGGTATACACGTGGCCTATACAAGGTCAGCCCGAGTGTACACACCCTCTGTCTCTATCCAACATGCGTTCGCACGTGTGTTGTTTGAGTAACAGTCTCATGCTTGTGCAGGATACTTTTTGTTAGGGGTAAGGCAGTCATCATTTCCCTTGATAAGAATTATTCCTCTCAGGTGTTTGAATCTCTATGTGAGTAGTCGGTAGCTTAGGATTAATCTTACCCTTAGCTTGCTTTTTCTCATTTAAAAAGTTGTCAGAAAAATAAAAGAATTTTCACGGTTTTTAGACAAGTTGGAGAGTCATTTTCTTTTAAAAATTGCTAGTGTGTGATTTTTTTTGTTAATCTGATTCTTTGCAATCTGCGATTAGGCCAGAATTGTTTTTCTTGGTTTTTGCTTGTCGGTATTTTTCCTTTCTTGCTTTACTAGCATTTAAAATAAAATAAAAAATCTCTATTTTCATTGTCTTGTTTGGTTGAAGAGTGTGCTTCTGCATTATTAAGCCAGGGAAAAGTCGTTTATTTCATAAGTTTTTGTAGTTTACTTAGATCATAAGTATCTCGTAGTCGAGTAAAATTCCTTTGATTTTGCTGTCCAAAATCTGAGAAAAGTTAAAAAATATTTCTTTTGAAAAGTTGTTGAAATTTTGCATTCAGTAAAAGTTTTGTTTCCAGCTTTTTTGTTCATTTTTTTATTTTGTCTCTTACACATCATCAGTTTCACCTTCATACCCCTTGACGTAAGACAAAGTCATAAAATCAATGCTAAATTTAAAATCTACTAGACTTTTATGTTTGTAGGGTTCGCAAACTAGTTCAGGACTAGGGACTTGGATTAGGTTGGAGAGGAAACTCTTCAAGGCCATTTTAAATCAAACATTGGAGTCTGAGATAGGGAGTGTCTAAGTCCAGTGTCATGAAATTTATCTGGGACCCCACTCTAACATAGGGGATAAACACGAGGTCACATGCGGAAAGGTAGCGGAGATAACCCCTCCAAATCTGGACCAATCGTAGTGGAGAACACATATAGAGGGCTTATTTTGGGATTCTGTCATTTGCATTTGTCACGGGGCTTCATGGGTCTCAAATCCATTTGAGGTCCTCAGTTGTCTTCCGAACCGTTTTCTCTCGATACCCTTGACAGGTTTCGGGCTTGATACCCTACTCATTGTGGTCTACCCGACTTTCGACTGTACCCGCTTAGTGATTGTTCGCGTGCTGGAAACCTATTTGCCAATCTTTGTTAGGGACATACACAGGTGATTGCAGGGGTATACTGTAGTACCTAGGATAGAAATCGGGACATGCTTTGCAGAGTATACCCAGAGGGTGCTTCTGTGTTCGAGTTGCACTTGTACCGGTAAGTTGCTCTAGTGTTGGTTGTTGTAACTGTTCTTCCAATTAATTCAGTGGTTGCTTGTCTTATCTTCTAGGGATTTTTTTTTTAGTGTGTGTTACTTTTGAGCATTTAGACTACCTTAGAGTGTATTGTATCTTCTCACACATTGGAGGATCTCGAGCTCCGCCAGTTACGAAGGCTTCTTGGCCTGTCGTCGGTTACACTGGAGCCACCCCCGCCACCATTAAGGCGAAAGCTAGACCAACAAGGGTCTTTTGAAGTGACTAGGTTACAAACCATTGTGTCCAACCAACTCCCAGAGGAATCGACCATTTTGGACCTTGAAGCAACTGCTCTTGGCCCGGTTGAAACCCCAACCACTGATTTCTTGGCACCTTTCATTGTCCCAATTAAATTTGGCGAGTTCCAGACAGTGTCGAACACAGCAATGGAAACAAATGTTGTTACTTCTTCTGGGAATTCTTCAATTCCCACCACGGTTTTCACCATAGGAGATCTTTCATCTCCTAACCCACCGTCGTCAGTCTGAGTCACCATGGTCTTGACTGCAACTACTTCGCATAGTGGTCTGATTCCATCTTTGGTGGCTGCCACAACCCCTTTCACACCAAGTGCGACAGGCCCTCCGTTCTCATACGGGATGCCTAGTTCAGGTACAAGTCCTGTACTTTTATACTCCACTTTACAGACTTTGGGTCTAAGGGCAGGGAGCTCTAGTGCTCCTCTGCAAGGTCACATGGGGGGCACTCCTGCTCCTTTTAACGCTTTTCCTTATGGAGGATGTCATATCCCTCCTTTGTCCCCTTCACTTGGTGGCTCGCATCAGCAATCCGTCGGGCAACCTACACATAATAGTTTATTTGGAGCGGGGAGTCAAGGACCACGTTCACATAGTATGTCGATCGGTTTGACACTGTTTTCTTGGAACATAACATTTGGTAACAACACCTTCTCGTCAACCTCTTTCCCAACTGGGGGCAACCCCATTTTTGGACAATCTACTCCTGTGCAGGGTATTATTCCTGCACAGGGGGCAAACTTAGCAAGACCTTGGAATTCAGAGCAAGGATCCATTCCCTCCTTCGAAATGTCGATCTGGGGTAATTCTTTCCACAATCAATGGAACCCCGGACAAGCTACTATGCCTATCCCCATGGGATCGGCATGGAGTAATCATTCCCAAAGTCCTTCAAATACAATGCATGCCCAACAATCTATGTCCTATTTGGGAAATCAACCAATGATGTCTCCACATATGAAAAATCCTTACGCTGGCCAGGGCCATGGTTTTTACCAAATCTAGGCCAGCAAACAAGCTTTTTCCGGCAACCTGGTGCCAGTCAAACTCCAGGTCCATTTTTCCCAGGTTATCAGCAGCAACCCAAACTACCATTCCTGGAGACTTTGCACTTTCCATATTTGACAAGGTTGTTGAATGACCTCATTTGTCATGAGCCGCGTTGGCCTCCTATGCCAACAAAGTTTCCTTCGGACATTCCAAAGTTTGAAGCCAAGCCTAATGAAGATCCAGGAGATCATGTGACTACCTTCCATCTTTGGTGCTCATCTAAGTCATTGAAAGATGACTCCGTACAGTTGCGATTGTTTCAACGTACTCTCATTGGGAGTGTGGCGAAATGGTACATTGAGATGGATCGCTCAAGATACTCTTCTTTTGGAGAACTGGTGATGGCTTTCCTGAACCATTTCTAGTTACCTGTGAGATACGACGCTGGCACAAAGCTACTCACTAATTTCGAATAGACAACAACGGACCATATCTCTGATCACATCCGAGAATGGAGACACCGAAAGAATTTAATCAAGGTACCAATCCCACCAGCATTCATGCTTGAGTGGTTCCTTAAGTTTTTGGTCCCGCAATTATCCAAAGACGTTGTGACATATGGAGTTTTCTTCGAAGAAGATGCCATCATGAGGGCTCAACAGTTTGATATCATCTATTCTCAGTATGGTTTATTATACAACATATTTCCATATGCGCCACGTTCAATACTGGATAAAACTAGACAGAGGGCTAGACCACGTGCCGATGGTATTGTCAGTTCAGCACAAACAAAGCCCGTTGAGCAATTGACAAAGTAGTTGCAACAGTTATCCATACAACACACAACATCCAACCAAACTACTGCTTTGTTTGCTCCCTCTACCAAAATGTCGGAAGTACACACCATGCAGTCAACTAACCCCAAGGCCACCCAACATCCTGAAGGGAAGAAGAAACAATGAAAGAAGGGTAAGGGGGATAAAAACCCCAACGATAATGCTAGCGGGGACAACACTGAAAAATGGAAGGCGAGGTATCCATGCAACTTGTGCGCAGAAGACCACTCGACCCATCTATGTCCTCGACTTGTAGAGGCCCAAAAATTTGTGACGCAACAATAGTAGGCAGTGTTGACTAATCCATTTCAACATGGGAAAAATCTAACGCAAGCCTCTGCAAGCACGGAAGGGGGAAACCAAGAAAAATACCCGCCTCCGAACAACCCTGCATCCACGAACGTATATATGGTTAGGGGTGATTCTTTCATATCGACTAGAGAACACGATTATAGTAAACCAAGTGCTTCTAAGAAGGGTAAAGAAGCTGACCTCCCATCTCTTCCTCTACAGATTGAGAAGACGTTGGGAGAAACAATGACGTGCATTGCAAAAGGTGCATTTAAAAAAATATTCTCATAACCCAAACGCAAGGGCTTCCCAGAACTACTCTGTGGTGGAAGATTTATCACAAACCCCTTGTGCAATGTCTGCTTTGGAAGTCCTCCAAAGCTACTCTGCTCAGAGAAAAGCCTTGTTAACTACTTTGGGCTCTACTAAGACTTGTAATCTGGGTACCATCATGTTAGATACAATTGACTTAAAACCTCGTCTGCCTTACCACGTAGCGTTTCAGATAGTGGTGGCTTACCCCACGAAAATTTTTACTCAGAATATCCTCTGCACAGTGGTCGACGAGGGCACCTCGACATGCGTTATGTCATTGGGATGTTGGAAGGCCATTGGCCAGCCCGTTTTGTCTCCATCACCTACTCTTCTCACTACTTTTGACGATCGTTCGTTCCGACCACATGGCATCATTCCTTCTTTCCCCGTGCAGTTAGGAGGGAAGACCGTGTATGTCGAAGTAGAGGTAGTCGATGCTCCCCTCGACTATAACCTCTTGTTAGAGAGAGTTGGACTTATGCTATGCAAGTTGTGGTCGCTATAGTTTCTGGGTCTTGTTGTTTCCACACGAGGGCCGGATAGTGACCATCGATCAATTGTCTTTCTCCAGACCTAACCCAGCTTTGGGGGCATCTATGGTCCCGATGATTGATAATCCTCAACTAGGTGTTGTCAACATAGGAGTTGGTTTGTGCCCATCCTTGATGGGTACCTTCGATTACCCACCTCCTCACAGCAATATTAAATTTATATTCAATCACCATAAGGTTGAGATTTTTCTAGTCTCGTCATTCCGCACAACTTACTTCGAGGATCCATGGATACTTCCTTTCCCATCGGCCACGATGGATGAGACAGGGCACCCAGGCATGTCCAGGCCCTTGTCTTCCGCTGAAGTAGCATACTCTTTAGTCCAACAAGCTTCAACTAACACTGATTCGACTTCTGCACAAGAGTTAGATCCACTTCTAGAGCCTATTTGGGCTCAGGGTTCTCTTGCTAACATCAATTTGTTAGACTTAGTCTTGCCTTCTGATGAAGCAGTAATTGAAGCAATGACTAGTCCAGAAAAACCTTGGGAGGATCTTCATCACAGATCATATTTTCTCCCAGAGTTAATCTAAATCGAAGCAAGAGAATTCACCATGACCATGACGGGAGATCAACCGTGTCCTATTAATCTCTTAGCTACACATGAAATTTATGCTGAGGGAAATATGGAAACTATTGCTGAAACTATCCCAATCAACATCTCCCAAAACCATAGCATCATGGAGAATGTCTTCGTCGGAGCAGATTTCTCCCTCGAAGAGATTCAAATCTACACGGATCTTTTCAAAGAATTCTGCGACGTTTTTTCCTGGTCTTATGAGGAAATGCTAGGTATCGATCCAAAAATAGTTGAACATGAAATCACAACGTATCCTGATGCCAAGCCTGTTCAATAGAAGCTTCATCCAGTCAATCCTAAGAAAGAAGAAACCATCAATATTAAGGTTGAGAAATTGCTAAAGGCAGGTTTTATCTATCCTATCCATTTGACCCAATGGGTGTCAAATCCTGTGTCGGTCAATAAAAAACAAGGCATAATTCATGTATGTACTGACTTCCATGATTTGAACAAGGCATGTCCCAAAGATAATTTTCCAACACCATTCATCGACCAGATCATTGATGAATGTGATGGTTGTGAAGCCTTTTATTTCATGGACGGTTTTTCAGGATATAATCAAATCCAAATCAAACCCGAAGACCAACACAAAATGACATTCATTTGTCCTTGGGGTACATTCGCATATCGTAAGATGCCTTTTGGTCTTAAAAATGCTGGAGCCACCTTCCAGTGGGCCATGTATTTTTCTTTTCATGATCTCAAGCATATAGTCGAGGCCTATCTAGATGATTTATCATCATGATCTTGCAAGAGAACAGATCATCCCACACACCTTAGAATTATCTTTGAACGTTGTTGCTACTTTCGGATTCGCTTGAATCCAAACAAGTGTAGCTTCTGCGTAACGTCAGGACGTTTGTTAGGTTTCATCATATCAACAACAGGGATCATGGTCGATCCTCTCAAGGTGGAGGAAATAATCCAGTTTCTCCCCCGCATGCACAATCCTTCAACTTCAGAGTCTACAAGGCAAGGCGAACTTTTTACGATGCTTCATCGCCAACTATGCTGAAATCACCAAGGGATTTATGTGCTTACTGAAGAAAGATGTTCCTTTTTACTGGGACGATGTCACTCAATGCTCTTTCGACACATTAAAACACGCCCTCACAACTGCACCTCTGCTATGGCCACCTAACTATAACAAAGATTTATTATTATATCTAGCTGCCGCAGAGTCAACCATTGGCATGGTTTTAGTTCAGGAAGATGATTTATTCTCAGAATACGTGATCTATTACCTGAGCCGAGGCCTCGTAGGACCGAAACTCAATTATTCTCATATCGAAAAATTTGTGTTGGCAGCAGTTCATGCTGTTCAACGATTCTGTCATTATGTTCTGTTTTGCAAGACCACCATTATTGTTGTCGTGAATCCATTCCAGTACATGTTGACACAATGGATTATAGGTGGAAAAATCAGTAGATGGATAGTCATCCTCCAAGAGTTTGACTTAGACTTCGTTTCAGCGAAGTCCAAAAAGTCATTGGTCTTCGCAGAGCTTATTTTAGAACTTCCAGTTGAGTCAGGTGACGTTGTGCCTAAAGAATCACCTATCCAGGGAGATATGTTTTTTATCACATCTTTAGATCCCTGGTACAGAGATATACTTATCTATCTCCAGACTTTGAAGTGCCCCACTTCTGCTTCTCGTGATGAGCGCTGATGTATACGCCATCAGGATAAGAATTATCTCATACTCGATGATACATTGTATCGGAGAGGTGTAGACTGCATCTTACGTCGATGTCTCACACATGAGGAGGCAGTCATTGTGATCAACGATTTCCATACCAGAGCTTATGGCGGTCATTTTTTTGGGTTGGCAACAACCCAAAATATTCTATGAGCAGGTTACTTCTAGACGACACTTATCAAAGATTGTATAGAATCGATCAAGAAGTGCCATCCGTGCCAAGTCTTCTCTTGAAAGATGAGGGAACATCCCACTCCTATGTTTCTTGTCATCACAGTTGGTCCCTTTACGAAGTGGGGGATTGATTACACTACTTGTAACCCCCCATCAGCAAGGGGGCACCGCTATATCATCGTAGTTTTAGACTACTTCACTAAGTGGGTCGAAGCTATGCCAACATTTAAAGATGATGGAGAGACTGCAACTCTCTTTTTATTCAACCAGATCATAGCAAGGTTCAACATCCCAAGAGAGATTGTTATTGAACATGGAAGTCACTTTCATAACCAAATGATGACCGAATTAACATCAAATCTTGGGTTACGGCAAGAGCATTCATCACCCTACTACCCCCAAGCCAATGGGCAGGTGGAAGCTGTAAACAAAACTCTTAAGACTATTCTACAATGAACTATCAACTCAGCCAAGTCAAATTGGCATTTGATATTATACTTGGCATTATGGGCTTACCGAACATCTATTAAGACTGCAACCAGTTTCTCACCTTTTCAACTCGTTTACAGGCTAGAGGCAGTCTTTCCCATCGAATGTCAGATACCATCTCTAAAATTGGCAGTACAATTATTTCCTGACACTTCTCCACTTGAAGAATGGTTAGTACACCTTGATCAGCTCAATGAGCAGCATCATGATGTGGCCCTGGCCAATGAGGCTCAGAAACATAAGGTCAAGTGTCAGTATGATAGGTTCGTTCATCCTCAGATTTTCTCTGAAGGCAACCTTGTCCTGTTCTATGACTAAGATAAGGACCCCCTGGGGGCAGGAAAATTCAAACCCGTGTGGTTCGAACCTTTCATCATAAAAGAGGTATTAAAAAAGGGCACTTATCGTCTGGTTGATTTTGAAGGGAATGCTTTGGTGGAGCCTAGAAATGGGCTCTACCTCAAGAAGTATTACTCATAGGCAGGTCACTGTGAGTAACCTTTTGTAACATATGTATAGTCTTTGTACTATTACTTTTTAGTTTCTTTTAAGTGTTATGGACATGTCATTGATGTTATCTTTCGTCAATATGGCAAATGTCAAGTGATTCTGAGGTGTTCGTTGGGTATGCAGACGGTGCTATCCGGCACACTCGGAGGCTTGCCTCCGTAGCTTGGGTAATCTTTACACCTTAGGGCCAGTTGTTATCTTCCGGAGGTATATTCTTAGGTGACACCACAAATAATGTCGTCGAGTATAGTGCAGTTATTGAGTTGCTTTGTGACACCTTGTCATTGGCTATCTCTCATCTCTGGGTCTATCTCGATGCTCAACTGGTTGTGTCTCAGCTAAACAGAGTATACCGGGTTCATGATCCAACCTTACACCAACGATTCCTTAAGGTACGTCTCTTAGAATGAAACTTTGATTATATTACATATTTTCATGTTCCTAGGAGATTAAACCAAATTACAGATACTCTAGTTAATCAAATTTTAGATTGGAATCTTGCACACATATGAAATAACATTGACATAAGCATGTAAATAAATTTTTGCACATGTGATCCATAAGACACAAAAGATCAAAAAACCATATATAACATCATAAAGTAACTAGAGTACATAGATGGACACAAGCACCTCAAAAATAGGACCAACAACGAGTCACATGGCTTATGCCCTCAAAAAATATATACAAGTAGTGCTCATGGCACGTAAAAAGTCTAAATAGGTTCAGGGCCTATGGGATTTGTTATAATAGTCCACATCATGGGCTAAATGCCTAAACAATTGGACCCACATCCGAGGTGCTCCCACTACATGAGGCTACATGGATGGCGGCAGGTCCTATATCTCTGCCATCGAGACTATGCAAGTGAGTGCAGTAAAGTTCCACTCAACTCATCTAAGTACCCTCTCAGCCTCCCCAACTGGGAGGTTCCCTTCTACTGCTAATCCCCCAACGGCAGCAACTGCGGCTTCTGGCTGAGGACGACGCCTGATCTGTGCATAATCGGCAGGTCGCATGGGTCCCACATCTACATGCAACAAACATATATCCATCAAATACTTTGGTATATAAAAACAATGATATATATAACAAAAACGACATAAAAATTACATATACAACAAAAAAACTACAAACTTGGAGACTTACCCATCTCCCCTCGCTCCTCACCAGGAGGCACGGGTATCTCAGGATCTCTAGAAAAGTCTATCCTTGCATATGGGTAATCCTCGATCATAGGGATCTGCCATGATAGCCACGCAAAGAAGTATTCATCGAAGGACTCATTGGTCCTTCCACCACCCTGTCATGGCGGTAATATTTCCCATCTAAATATAGCAGGAAAAGAGGCCTGATGTCCTCGTACCACTTCCCAAGGACTAAAGCTCGAAACTCTCTCAAAAAATAATGAACACAAAATTTTCCCGAACCCAAAATTCCTCTGTGTTCGCTGACGACAATCTATCAATTGCCTCTTCATACACTCCAGTAGTGTGGTACTCCAGTCAAAAATTTGTGCATTCAAGCACTGGATAGAACAGTTCATTTATGCGAGAGACGCTTGATGCAAGGCTACAGAACCGGTAATCTACCCAATAAGAAATAATATTGCGTGCAGCGATAGATCAGTAATCTTACTTATGGGAACCTGGGAGCTCAAACGGTTTGTCCTAGCCTCACAGTGCAGGGCTATCAGTTCCGATATGTTAAGTGGCCCCACTGGAAACGTCCTGAAATTGACTGGTTCCCCTCTCCTTAAGAGGCCAGTCAAAAAATAGATATCCTCGGTGGTGGGCGCCATTGATTTCCCCTCTAGCATAAAGGCCTATGCATCAAGGTGCCAATAGTCAACCAAGGAATTCAGTAGCCTCGGTTGTGCTCACATAAATGGACACAGGAAGAACTTAAGAAAACCACATTGCATCAATGTGGCCACGACATTCGGATCTCCCACAACCAACTCACTAATTACTTCATGTTCCCTTTCCCTCCAGTGGACGTACATCCTGCCAACACAGCAAAGTTCAGGAGGTTTAGTAAGGGTTGTTTGGTTCTTTTATCTTCAAAGGGGGGTCCACACATGTTTTCTAGGTGACAGTCGCATGTACACGTGGGCAGGTTTTACTCTGCCTGAGTGTACATGCGACCTGTCCAGAGATAGCCCACGTGGACCTAGGGCCGACCTTTTAAAGGTCAACGCCCACCCAAAAAACAAACTCCAAATAAAACTTGAAGAATTGAATAGCTAGATAGGGGAGTTTGTACTTACTTGGTCCAAGCGGAAGTTTGTTTCGTCCACTGTAGCTCCCGGAATCATCGTTTTTATCAAAGGGGGTCTTTTGGCTCCGGAGTCAATTTCCAAATTAGCAATGGTGATAATGAGCTTCCAGCTTCTATTTATAGACTTTTTGGCCTCTTTTTGTCACTTTTTTGGCCTCCCTTATCAGTTTCTTTATACCAAAAACCATTTAGAGTGATTCAGGAATTTTATGGGAGGGATTTGATCGAGTATTGGGACACTTTTTGTATTTTGAGTTTTGAGGAAATTTTGACGGTCCATGAAATTTTTTCCAAGAATCAACTTGAGCATATAGGTTAGGTTATTACCCCGACTTTTGTATCTCGTTGTCTTTTTTCTCTACCATAGGATCAATCCCATCAAGTTGTGACATGGAACCATCATATCTTCTTTAGAAGTGTCGCAACTTGGCGGTAGAGCTTACCAGAACATGGATTCCCTAGGTAGGTCCTGGTTGCATTATGGTGTCCATGCCGTCTCTCAAACACTGTAGGCTTGGGAGTCCTTATAGTCTTTCCTGAATATGAGTTTGAGCCTCATTTGCGTGATTCTTCTTCGCTCTTGATCTCACCCTCAGGACTCCCAAAAAATAATGGGTCTCCTTTTAATCCCTTTTCAGGACCCTTTAAACATGAAAAAATTGTTGAGCGATCTTGTAGCCTTTCACGCTCGTTAAACTGAAATTTAAAGTCACGTCTGTCCGGCGATAGTTTACCCCTTTTTCGTTCCGGATGATCAACTGTATGAACAAAGGTATGCTCTATGGAACTTTTGTTCTTTATAAGAGTACTCTCAGGTAGAATTTTATCCCTTTTTCGAGCCTGAGGGACTAAACTTACAAAAAAGGAACCCCCACAGAGTCCATAGTTAAGCTCTTTTCAGACTCCCTAAAATTAAAAAGATCATTGAGTGACCTTATTCTTTCACACTTGTTAAATTGGTCCAGAAAAATATTCCTGACGGAGTCCATAGTTAATCTTTTTTCAGACTCCTTAAAAATGAAAAAATGGTCGAGTGACCTTGTCTTTATCACACTTGTTAAAATGGTTTTGAATAGATGTCTTGTCGGTGCTAGTTTACCCCTTTTTCAAACTGACTAGACTACCTTCGAAAAAGTTACCCCAATGGAGTCTCCTTTTACGTTTTTCAGACTCTCTAAATATGAAAAACCATTGAGCTTACCTTCTCTGGGCCCGTTAAACTTACATCGAAGGATGTTACCAGTGCGTGTTTTATTAACCACATTTGCACACCTTATACACCAGCCTGGTAACAGTTTGCTTCTGCATCTTAACACCTTTGGCCCCCCGGAGGATTTGTTCCAAGTATCATTTTACTAGAACATCATTCTTGTTCTTGTGCCTTGAGCTTGTATGTTTGCAACACTCATTCCTACTTTGTAACGTAATATTCCTTTATTCTTTTTCCACAATTATTGAAAAGAACAAAAAAATCAAATATACCCCAAAAAGAGGAAGAGAAAAGTATTTTCTTTATTGGCAGCATCATGAGTCGCCCTTGGATAAATCACATCTATCTGTTTGTTCATTAGACTATGGGATGTAGTATGACCTTAGGAATCTTTTTTCGCTATATAGAGTTGTGTCCTCCACCATTTGGTTATCCTTCCAAACATATGGAGAGTTTGCGTTGCCTCCTACTTCGTAGACTTATGATTAACATACATGTTGCCTGAGTCTCATCATTTGTCATGTTATTATCCAAGGGAATTTTGTCACCAAGCCTAAGTTGGCCCCTCTGCAATATGTCTCTTGTCCGCATACCCGGCCATCCTGAACATCAAATCAAGTCCTTGTTCGAAATCACTGAAGCCTTCAGTCTGATCATCAAGATTATCAAGTCCATGACCGACGAGCCATCGAAGACCTCTGGGTAGTGCAGTCGTACACTCATATTACACTCCTACCTAAGTTTTGAAGTTGTTGCTCGAGCTCTGAAGATCTCATATCTAGCCATCAAGCTGAATCATCTTGTGGTAGATGGATACTCTATATGTATATCTTTCTAATTTCGAGATGTAGCTCCGTTGTGTATTGTTCACGGCTACTCTTTATAGTTATTTGACATGGATCTACAGTGTATTTGATTGGTAGCCATGGTTCTATTTTATCCCGAGCATGGGTATGCCCACCTCGGTGAGACGTTTTTTATTTTGCAGACAACACCTCTCGGTTCCTAATCCTTGGGCTCAATCATTCGGCACATCAGTAAATATTGGTAATGTATTTCGGCCATCAGATGCTCTTCTGACCTCACACATTAGGGGGCATCTATTATAACCCTAAATTGCACCACACATGCTTACCTGGTGTTGGAGCCGCCCTTGTTTTTTAGTCTATCACATATTTCATTTTGATACTTGAAATCTAGAGATGGTTTCCTCTTTCCCTCCGAGATTTTGAGACCTAAACCTTGTCATGTGAGCAGCGATGGTTTTCTACTCTCGAAGAAAGTCCTACATTTCGTGAGAATGTTCCCTCTTTTTTCTCTACTTCGGGATCTCGTAGATTGGATACTATAATTCATGAATTCACACGTCCCGAGTCACGAAATGGCAAAGTCATTTTAAATTTTCACTCAAAGCGGTAACCAGGGTAAAATCTTTCAACTCATGATTAGACGTCGTCGGGGTTTCATGCCTCGGCGTTCGCCAAACCAAATTTTTTATTTTTACAACCCCGAGAGCTGAGGACAGGAGGTCTTGTCGGGATAACCCAGGTCAAGGATTAAAGGCAAAAAGATAACCGTGGTAAAAGTTGTTCTTGACATTTCTCCACTCGGCACTATCTTTTTCAAAGGTTATAGCTTCTAAACCCCGACCCACGAAGTCACGATGTAATTATAACATGATTAATTATTCACTTAATCCAAGATTATCTTCCCCTTAATTAAACCTTGTTATCGCGATCTCATGATTTCGCAACTCGGCATATAAATCCCCCAGAAACTTATCCTCAAAGTTCTGAGTTGCGATATGGCGAATAAAATGATTATAAAATTAATTATACCCCTAAACACGATTACCTTTAATTAAACTAAAATCGATCTTCGCAGTCTCAGGAGTTAGAGACTCAAAATGTTAAAGTAAAGTTCCCGATATAGCGAATAGCGAGATATTAATTACCGTTGGCGAAATTGGGGTAATTAAGCTAAATCGGGACACATCCCGCGTTTCGATGCTTGCACGATTCTCGAGGAAGCCTTCTCACTCCATACGCCAACTGACTTTTAAACCGCCAAAATTTATGACATTAATGGGGAAATAGGGTAAATCTATGTGTAAGATCGGATTTTTATGGCATAAATTTATTTCTAATTTTGAATTGACAGGTTTGTTTTGAAAGGTACCGAGTTTTTCAAATATATGTAAGAGCTGCAATTCATTCTAACCAATGCATTTTCATAGCACGCGGAGCTCATCACTTCTGAGTGAACTTACTTCTGTATGTATACACAGTTCTATCGTAGAAGAGCTAAAACGCCATCTTCAGCCATGGCTCCGTGGAAAGAAGCAAAGGCGAATGTTGAGGTTGCAGGACAAGGCTCAGACAATGTCTCCGATACTTCGCCCCGAAGTGTCGACTCGGTCCCCAACTAGTCATTTGTTTCAGACATTCTGCAATCAGAATTGGTGGATTATTCAGACGACTCTGACAACAACGAAAGAGATGATCTAAATACCAATTACAAGATAGTTTTCCAATCTGGAATGCACAGAGTAGCAGCCAGGCCACAGTTTCTTCCATATTATGACATGATCTGATGGGCATTGGATCATGTGGACATACCGACCAGGACTATCATGAACGGGCAACGGGTCACTGTCGGGACTTTCAGACCAGAGCATCCGCAAACCATATATAAGCTACCGACAACATCCGACTACACATATGGCGTTGAGTTCCTGGAGGAATTCAAGGAGAAGGAGTGCACACAGTATGATAAAACCATGCCCAATTTGATAAAGGATTGGGTTTCACGCACCACGAAGTTCAGAGCTAATGACCAGGGCATTTATTGAATCGATTCGTTGGAACCACAGTATAAATATGTGGCCATGATGACATGTCAGCTATATGGGAGAGAGAACACGTCGCATTTTTTCCTTGCGTGGGTGCCTCTAATGTTTCGGGTCGCAGAAGGTTTCTCTTTTAATTGGGCAAAGATGCTTTCGGATAGTTTGGCCAACCAGGTCACAGAGTATCGGGAGCAGAAGGAAAATGGGAGTCGTCCTCATTCTTCATGTTCATGTATATTATGGACGCAATATGTTCTATGACACCATTTCCATTGATGAATTGGGGTTGGACTCCGGCCGAAGACAAACCCATACATGTATATCATGAAAAACTATGGGAAAATAAAGTAGAAAGTTTCGCATATGAAATTTTTAACTGGATGATGGTGCCCCTGCATATCGCCATTTTTGGTCACCCACCACCCTGTATCTCGAACAGCATTGCGACAAATATGAGCAGCATAGCGGACTGGTACATGGAGGCAGAGTTTTCATACTTCAAACTTTTCAGGGCTTCTGTTCCCCCTCATGCGCTGCCAACGTTCATTCCTGACAAGTTGGCTTGTCGCGAGGTCGTCCGGCAGACAGTAATCGGAGGTGTAAGTAAAGAGCTCAAAGGGTACTCAAAGAAGGTGTGGCCGTCTTTTCCCATTCGTTTGAATTCTTATTCTTTATTAGATTTCAGGCATGCCAAATCCGAGGATGCTGCCCTGGAAGACCTAAATTTGGTCTCCGTCGAATACAAAAAGCACGATCCACAGAGGGTCATGAGAAACCATTTGGCCAATTGTAGGCTAAAAACATTTGAACATGAGAATTCACCCCCGAATGATGTTTTCCGAGGAGCGAGGTCCTATGAGGAAATTCTATTCCAGATTCAATCCTTGGCAACCGAGGATAGAGACGAGGTATTGAAGTTCCAGGGACACCGACGTATCTATCTCCCCGTTGTATTGCACGGTGAGGGTCCCGGTATTTCGGAAACAAAACAAAAGGATGCTGAAGGTTCTAAAGATGCAACTCCTGACCAGGGAAAACACCAGGACAAGGAGGAACAAACAAAGAGTCTAGAAGCCGAAGAAAAGACCCCAAACCCACCAAAGAAACAAAATCTGGAGACCGAGATAAAGACCCCAGAACCACCAAAGAAGCAGAACCCGGTCGACACCCCAGGAAAATTGGAAAAATAGATCGGAGTAGCCATCACAACTGTCACCCCCTTGCAGTCGACGCAGGGAAATATAGAAGAAGGATGGATTTTCAATGATGAGCTGAGGCCCATAAGAGCAGAAGAACTCCCTCCAAACGATTTTTTCTTTGATAAAAAGAGAAAAGCAGTAGTAAAAAGAGAATTCTACCAGGAAGGAGAGTTGACTGCCAAAAAGTATAAGGTTATGACAGATGGAAAAGATAAAAGGAACGAACAATTCGCCACTGAAATTGCAGGGACGCTAGGAGCATATGCCTCAGCGAATCAATTCTCGGTCGGACTTTTGAAGAACCAACTTAAAAGAAATAATTTCCTAATCAGGACTCTTGAAGTCAGATTGGCCACAGCCGCGGAGAATGATAAAGGTCAGGCGAGCGTGGAAATAGAACAGGCCAGATTGGCCGACAAAAATGAAATAGAGGTGCTCAAAGCTAAGCTTGAGCAAGCACAGTTGGCGGTCCGAGATGGTCGGACGCAGGCGAGCCGACAAAGGATTTTGATTGAACAGTTGCAGGCTTGGGTTGAAATCGTCGAGAGCAAAATGATAGACATCGGGATATTTAAATCCCAAGTGATCGAGATTCGGAGCAGAATCTCTTTGGCACAACAGAATTTGCTCGTCAAGGTGAGAGCGATCCGAGAAAACTATCTGTTGATCAATCAGGTTTCCAAGAACTTATCGGCTAGAGAAAGGGATGCAGGAGCGGCTCGGGTCGCCTTCCAGGAGGTGGTAATAGCCACAAACAACCAGGTTTCAGTGGGTACTCCCAGGTTCACCATTTCGAAGCAAACCCGAGGAAATATTTTGTTGAAGGAATGGGAGCACAACATCGCCTTGGGCAAGGAGAAAGCCCAAAAGGTAACCAATTCCCTAGAAGAATCCTTTAATTCTATAGACGGCGAGTTGTTGGGCATTGACAGTGGAGGCAACACCGAAGCGTTGATGCAAATGAACGTGGAACATATCTCACTTGATCTGAAAGATAAGAAAGAAAGAGATTCGGCTGATATCTCTCAGATGAATATGGTAGACCTAGTCCAAGTTGATAAGTACATGATCAAACCCAGTGCGCAACTAAGTGCCCTCGACATCATCGATGCACAAATGGAGGACAAGCTGTAGCAGTTAGCCCAAGAATGTTACTTCATCAAGGCCAGCTGTTAAGCAGAACCATCACGGCTCATATCTCAGCTTGTGGAAAGATGTATCACCTGTACCGGGCTCACACAACGGAAAACACCTGGCTCCAAGTGAAGACAGAGTAGGAGAAACGGAGTGATTGCTATCTTCTCTGTCATAACCAAAATTTTGTGACTATTGAGATTGTACCTGCTTTGTAAAAATTGTATAAATATATCCCAGAAAGAAATAAACAGGGCTGGACCTTTTTGTGTCATTTTGTAATAGAGTTTTACATTGAGAGTTAATACAAGCAGATCTGGAGATTCTCAATTCCGTCACTACTGTATTACAAGTTTGCTTCCTTGTTTCTCATTTTTCCATTTCAATTCATATTCATAATTGATGTGCTTCGTTATACTTTAGTACGAACACTACTATAACGAATGAATTTGAGTTTTCTGTAATTGTTTATTGTCTTTCCTCTGCACCAGCTATCAGCGGGTGTAAGACCAATCTACATTTCTGGAATTCTACATATATTCTTTGTTACATTGGTTATTTTCTTACATATTTTCCTCTCTCGTTTATGTCATGAGATTTTCCCCTGGTAGGAACCTTACACTATAAACGGCTCAATGTTTTTCTCCCACCTCATACCTTTTATTAAAATATGATACAGTTATGGGAACGAGCCTTAGATTTGCATCTATATTTTATTTCTACAACCGTAAGTTCTCTTTTATAAGACCAAACTGAGATAGCACTTAACCTTTCTTAAAGTCTTTCATACCTTTACTGTTCCCCCATGACAGTTCCTGTACCAACTCAACCTAACGTTGAACCTGGACTACTGAATCAAACACACATTTATTTAAACCTCTTCGACACCATTCTTAAAATGAAAACTAACTGGGTTGAGCTCGAACAATCATGGACAAACATTGAACAAGACATAACTATTTAGGAACAGTTGGAAGCTAGACAACGCCAACGTATAAATCTTCCCTAGTTTCCTTTACCGAAGGTTTACGCTTCCCTCTTCTACACCTATCATCCACTCTCAGATTCCTTGACACTATACGTTTATGCCTTAAGTACAGACTCAGGAACAACATCTCTCTGGCGCCGTTGTCGGGGATGAAGTTACGAAATCTTTTTTCCCGGGAAAACGACAATTGTTTTTCATTGAAAGTGTTACCCTTTGATAGTGAACAAAGAGTACACACCTTTTAAGGCTTTTTATCTTTCACTTGGCGAATCCACGAGAAATAAAATGGCATTCGGTCGAAGGAATACCAGACAAAACCCGGATGGTACGCGGATTACACCCGTTACCGATCCCGAAACAATTCTAAGGACAAGAGGCACTTTTAAGCCAACCGCTTCAGTTTACAAACCGGAAACCCCATCACTGAAGGTTGAGAGTCCTTCTGAATCCTCAACTTCTCTCAGTCCTCGCTTTGGCGCTAAAGATTCAATGCCAGTCCGTTCTGAAATTAGGAGTGAGATTCATCCAACGATCCCCTTAGCACACAAGGGAAAGGACCTTCTTGAAAGTTCGTCGGATTTTAAAATACCTTCCTTTCTTCAGTTGAATTTCCTGACTTCAACAAATTCTGAAGAGTGTGTTACACACTCGTTTCTCACACCCGTCAATTTTCCCAATTCCGTCTCTTGCAAATCCGAGGAACCGAGTCCTCGCGTCCCTTATCTTTCCTCATCAGATTTTCCTCTTCGTGAAGAAAATAAAGATTCCCTTTTAATTTTCCAAAACCCCCTTTATAACTTTCCACAAACAACAATGGCAGCTGTCGAAGGAGGAGGAGGAGGTGGGTTTATCAGAGGAGGAGGGGGAGGAGTCCCTCTAGGAGGAGGTGGAGGAGTCCCTCTAGGACGAGGTGGAGGTTAGGGGCCTGTCCCCCCTCCCAGATTTTTCACGAAAGTTGCAGCCAGATATGCTCCATTAGTATTTCTCGTCCCCCTACATGATCTTCTAGAAAATTACATAAAAAATTTACCGAAATTCACCAGAGAGGGGGATCTGACTGCGGCCGAACATATTAATTTTTTTGACCAATTCGCAGATATCTTCGGTATCGAGCACGAGGATGTATATTCAAGACTCCTTGTCCAAAATTTTGAAGGTCAGGTCCAAACTTGGTTTCGAAACCTACCCGCAGCTTCTATCATGTCATATGACGCTTTGGAAGATGCTTTACTTAGACAATGGGGCGAGCGAAAAGACCATCTCTATTATCTAACCGAATTTGGGTCTTTGAAGAAAAAGAACTCAGAAACGGTCATGGAATTCATTCAGAGATTCAACAAACTGTACAATAAAATCCCAGCTGAAGTCAAACCATCTCAACCCGCGACCAAAGTGACTTTCGCCGGAGATTTCGAGCCGGATTTCACACTAATTTTGCGAGATCAAAGGGAAGCCACCTTAAACCATATGCAGGATGATGTGGTAGAGATAGAATCTAATATGATGGCTTCGGGTAAACTTAAGGCTAGAGTAGAGACTGGAAACTGAGAGACCAAGCGATTCAGAGAACAAGCGGGTCCTTCAGGGTACACTAGATCCTCAGACGATAGGGTGGACGATATGGCTAGAGTGATCAAAGCACTGTCAAATACAATATCCAGAATGGAACTCGAACGGGCCAAGGTTGACTCTTACCCTAAAAAAGATTTCAAGAGGAATCAAAACCCTCCTAATCAACAAAGACAAATAAAAAATGAGGATCAAAAGATACAATCTCCTTTAAAGACCGAAAATTTTATAGGAGGGAATGATTTTCAAGACTACGGAGATTCAGATAATGACGTCACGAACTTCGGTGATGAATGTAGTCAACCATATCTGACTCGCGAGGACTATGAAAAATCTTTAAAAATGCCACAATCGTCAAATGAAGGTGAAGAAGGTGATCACACTGATCCCTATAAATCTCAACCAGAAACCGAGATAATGATGGCCGAATTTCAACCAAAGTACAACCTAAGATCTAAGAATAATCCCACCTCCACGAATCAACCCAAGAAAATCCTTCAAAGAGGCCAAGCTTATGAGCCTCCTTCAGACGAGACCCCATTACCCAACAACAAAACTAGAAGAGTAAGCACTCAAGAGTCCGAGGTGGAAAAAGTTGAAGCTCAAACATAGGAGACCGAACCCGTAAATAAAGCTACGTCTTCGACTAGGACCATGAGTGATAAAGTTGTACAAACAAATAAGTCAGAAAGGAAGAATTCGGAAGTCTCAACCAGAGAAACAGACAAGGTGAGCGGAGGTTTCAATTTTGAAAATGAGTTAAACAAAATTAAGATCC
The DNA here is from genome assembly GCA_009831015.1 of Picea engelmannii. Classification (NCBI taxonomy): domain Eukaryota; kingdom Viridiplantae; phylum Streptophyta; class Pinopsida; order Pinales; family Pinaceae; genus Picea; species Picea engelmannii. Next base: position 24,244 of record ML828241.1, read on the forward strand.
CAATCCCTTTGGTGGAATTAGCGAAAAACCCCGTTTATCGCAAGAAAATTACCAAAATGATAGGTGTCTCTGAACTAGAAAGCCAGTCTGATGTTATAAACTTGGAATATGATAGACCTAACATCACCTTTGGTCCCCATTTTGAAGGTTCCAAAGACAACATCGCTCCCTTTTATATCACTCTGAATGTATATGATCAGTTGTTGCATAATTGTATGTTAGACTCCGAAGCTTCCCATAATGTTATGCCCAAGATTATAATGGAAAATCCGGGTCTCCAGATCACAAGACCTTATGGAAATCTGTACTCTTTCAACTCAAGGAAGGCTAAATGTATGGGGATGATAAAGGATCTGGTAGTTACCCTGGCGCAGGTCTCGGTTAAGAGTATCCTGATGGATGTGGTTATCGCAGATATTCCCCCTAAGTATGGCATGTTGTTATCTAGGTCATGGGGAGCCAATTTGGGAGGTTCTTTACAGTTGGACATGACTTATGCCACAATCCCTGTGTTCAGTGGTCAGTTCACTCGGTTGTACAGAGAAATAAGATTAGCATATACGGTCAACGACCCTCAAAACCCAAACAACTTCCCTATTTACATTGCTGACCAAGATCTGGGAAATTGCATCTTGTCTTTTGATGATGGTCTGGATGGTTGTCCAGAGGAAATCGATATAAATCAAGAAGAGTTAAACCTCATGACAGAAGATCTATGTAGTACTGGTGTCTGGAAAATGTATTTTGACGGTGCTTTATCTTCTGAAGGGGCAAGTGCTGGGGTGCTTTTAGTGGCGCCTGAAGGTAAGTTCATTATTCCTTTCTCTTACCATTTGCAGTGGGAAATAGATTACACTAATAACGTATGCGAATATGAAGCATTGATCTTAGGATTAGAGGCTGCCAAAAAGATAAATATAAGAAACTTGGAAGTATATGGTGATGCAGAACTAATAGTCAAACAAGTAAACCGACAGTACCTAGCCAAGCATCCAAGACTAAGAGTGTATAGAAATTGTGCTTGGGATCTCATGGAAAAAAATTTCTCATCCGTAAATATCCATTTTATCCCTCGCACAGAGAATCTACATGTTGATGCATTGGCAAAGGCAGCTTCAACCTTCTCTCCCCCCACGACCTTCAAACTGAAGTATCACATTGAAATCAGATACAAACCCTCCATACCAGACAATATCCGACACTAGCAAGTCTTTGAAGATGACGAACAAATTAAGAAATTCCTTACAGCAGTAGGTGAATTCTCTGAAACTCATGCTGACCAAGAAAATCAAAATGACTCAATGTGGATCATGCAAGAAGGGGAAGACCCTGAAACCTTCCGAGGGAAAATTGAAGATCATCGTATGTTGGTCCTTAAAAGCAATCAGATTCCGAAAGGATTGATTCCGCTAGAAAGGCTTTTTGACCAGAACAATGTACCTGTGAAATCCACTTTGTAGCCCCAACCAGAAGAAGTGGAGGACTGTGATATAGGAACTGAAAAAGAATCTCGGGTGGTAAAAATATCCAGACTCCTCCCTCCCGAAGTGAAAGTTAAGTATAGAGACCTACTCAGACAGTACAAAGATGTTTTCACCTGGTCTTATGATGAGCTTAGAACATATGACACTTCCATAATAGATCACAAGATACCTTTGAAGCCTGGGGTCAAACCGTTTAGGCAAAAGCTTAGGCAAATTAACCCCATTTTGTTACCCGTGATTGAAAAGGAAGTAAAGAAGCTTTTAGATGCGAAAATAATCATACCTCTGAGATACTCAGACTGGGTGGCAAACCTGGTCCCGGTCCGGAAAAAGAACGGAGAAATCAGACCGTGTGTGGATTTCCGAAACTTGAATAAGTCTTCTCTCAAGGATAATTATCCGCTGCCCAAAATGGACCATGTGCTAGAAAAAGTAGTTGGAGCAAATCGAATGTCTATGATAGACGGGTTTTCCGGCTATAATCAAATCTCCATGAACGAACAAGATAGGGAAAAAATTGCTTTCACCACACCATGGGGTACATTTATGTATGACAAAATGCCATTTGGTTTGATGAATGCAGGGGCTACATTCCAGCGCGCTATGGACATCACTTTCGTAGGAGAAAGAGACAAGTTCGTAGTCATCTACCTCGACGATTTGACGGTTTTCTCTAAAACCGACGAAGAACATTTGATTCATCTGAAACAGAATTTTGAGAAATGCCGCAGGTTTGGTCTATCTTTGAACCCAAAGAAATCACATTTTGCTATGCGGGAAGGTAAGCTTCAGGGCCATATCATATCTAGAGATGGGATCAGAATTGATCCTAAGAGGATTGAAGCAATAAATACCATAAATATCCCCAGAAATGTAAAAGAGATTCAATCTTTCTTAGGAACTATAAATTTTTTACGAAGGTTTATCCCCAATTTCACTGAGATTGTCAAACTGATCACAGGGATGTTGAAGAAGGATAGCGGAGTAAATTGGACGACTGAAGCCAGAGCATCGTTCGCGCATATTAAAAAAGTCATAAGCGAGGCACCTATGTTAGCAAGCCCAGATTATCTGAAATATTTTCTTATCTTCTCGTTTGCTTCTGAACATACTATCGCCACGGTGCTCCTACAAAAGGATGATGAAGGGTTCGAACGGTTGATCGTGTTTTTTAGCAAGAGCCTCAGGGACGCAGAACTGAAGTATGACATAATAGAAAAGCAGGCGTACGCCATGGCAAAAGCGCTAAAGGCATTCAGAACTTATGTACTACATTCAAAAATTATCGCGTACGTGCCTACCAGTTCTGTGAAAGATATCCTGGTACAGCTAGACAGTGATGGAAAGAGAGGGCGATTGCTTTCTAAAATCCAAGAATTCGATTTGGAAGTTAAACCAACCAAATTGATAAAAGGGCAAGGCCTAGCCAGACTTTTAGCTGAATCAAATCTCAGGGCTCTTGATATCAATTGCCCACAGGGAAGCGACGAAGACACATACCTAAATGAACCAGATGAAGAAACGAGTCCCAACCAGATCGAAGAGAAGTTCTTATCATCGGGCTGGTACAGAGACATAGTGTTTTTCTTGCTAAACCTAAGATGCCCAGACAAACTATCACCGTCTAAATGAAGAACCTTAAAACTCCATGCAGTTAAATATCGTATATCCGAAAGCCAGCTATATTGGAAGGATCCACTCGGGTTCCTGCTAGTCTGTTTAGTAGAATCAGAAACCCAGCGGGTTATAGATGAATTCCATAAGGGAGTCTGTGGGGGGCATCACGCATGGAGAGCTACAGCCTACAAAATCTTGAGGGCGGGATATTACTGGCTGAAACTCTTTTCGGACGTCAATGCCAAAGTGCGTGCCTGCAACCCTTGTCAAATATTTGCTGGTAAACAGAAACTCCCTGCACTGCCACTCATTCCAGTCAAAGCTGAAGCTCCATTTCAACAATGGGGTCTAGACTTTATAGGGGAGATTAATCCCCATTCCAGTGCTCAACATAAGTGGATCTTAACAGCTACATATTATTTTACTAAGTGGGTGGAAGCCATTCCAACCAAAAGGGCAACAAAATCGGTGGTGATCAATTTCTTGGAAGACAATATTTTGTCAAGATTCGGTTGTCCCCGAAAGATAGTTATCGACAATGCCCAAGCCTTTAAATCTATGGCTATGATCAGCTTCTGTCAGAAGTATAATATTGTTCTCGTCCATTCCACTGCATATTACCCCCAGGGGAACAGATTGGCCAAATCATCTAACAAGAGCCTGGTCAACATAATCAAGAAAGTACTGGATGAAAATAAAAGGTCTTGGCATGTGCACTTGAAATACGCATTATGGGAAAACCGCATCAACACTAAAAGGTCTATCGGCATTTCACTGTTTCAAATGGTCTATGTGACATATGCGGTCCTACCTATAAACCTAGCGCTGCCAGTGATGAAGTTATGGCAGGATCAAAACGAAGAACCCAATCATGTAACCAGGAGAATTAACCAGCTGATTGAGGTTCAACAGCATAGAGTTGAAGTTGATGAAAAGATGGAGAAGTACCAAGATGATATGAAAGCATTGTTTGACCTTAAGGCAAAGGACAGGGAATTCCTTCTAGGTGACTTAGTGCTAAGATGGGATGCAAGAAAAGAGGAAGCCGCGAAGCATGGTAAATTTGACCACCTCTGGTATGGACCATTGAGGGTCTCGGCTCCGGAAGGGAAAAATTCCTTCCTTATAGAAAATATAGACGGAGAATTCCTCAGCACCCCTGTCAACGGGCGGTATCTAAAGCATTACATGACGTAAAAGTCGCCAGTTTTTAAAAAATAAATAAATAAATAAATAAAAATCGTAAATAAATAAATTTCATTATATGTATTTTGTACATACATATATTTTCATTTAAACATTTGCTTTTGATTTTCGGTTTTTATTCATAAACTCTCGACACATTTCCAATAAGATTCGTATTTTCTTTTACAGGAGTCCAGTTGTATACGAAAACTAGCAGGAAAAGTAATTTACAGGTCGATGTCAGAGGTGGATCGGCATGGAACAGGTGATACCTAAAATAGTTTCCTATTGCGCAAAGAAATTGAAATGAAAAGGTAAAAAGGAACTTTCTCAAAAACATATGTTATGAAAGACTGTTAAAGGAAACCAAGGTAGCGTCATTCAAACTACAATATAGGCTAAGATGTTAGATAACATGATTGTTTCTTAGCTTGATAATTTTTTATTGAAAATAGCGATACACTAAATCTAAAAATGGTCAGTCAAAATGAACTATCCCCAAAGATATCTACAAGAGTCAGTCTCGAACTGTTTGACCTTCTGTATTTTCAGTCAATGAATCGCTACATGTTATCCTGTCTATCTTCGGGTCTAACTTTTAGCAAGTCGCCATCTTCCTGAGTCATTATGAAGGGATAAAAGTTTTTCGTTTTAAACCTCGTGAGTTTCGAAACAGATCTTGATAGGAAAGCGAGTCTTCACCACTACTTGATCCCCTGCTAAGCGAAGGAACTTTTAGAGCGATCCTAACTTTCCTAGTTTTTTCAATAGCATCAGAGGATTAAAGCTTGCTCAAATATGATGCCCTTAAAAAGTTATTTTCCTTTTTCTCCCTAAGAACGAAGATGTCGTGAAGGTCAAGGGAAGGTTGGTACTGAGTTATCAAAGTAGGTTGACAGACCTCTAATGCAAAAGATTACATAGATATCAGCCCTAATACAAATTGATTGCCACCATCTTCGCGCTCGAAAAATAAATTATAAGACAAGTGGTGAAAGGAAATTCAGAAATGATTGCCCCCACCTAGTCCAAGAGACGATGAAAGGAAATTTAGAAATGATTGCCCTCATCTCAGCATTTAAATGCATAAATATATCCCAAAGTGGTGAAAGGAAATTCAGTAAAAGGGGCCAGATAACTTCATCGGGGTACTGAACAGGCTCGCTGGCAGTGAAGCAATGTCTGAGATATCTGTAAGGCTATTATACATGAATATCACTCTACTCTAGTAACCAATGCTTTCTAAAAACCTGATCCACATCACAAATTCAGATGGGACTCCCCGATTAAAAACATATAATCTCGTCCTTTTGATGCAAGCCGAGAGACACAAGCTCTGTTGGGTCTCCTAGGGTCATTTCGATTGTCTTAAAGCATGCCTAAATTTAGCAGCGGGAAAGAGAAAATTGTGAAAGGGACTACAGCTGTGTTTGGAAAGAGTATATGATTTTGAAAAAACATTTCAAGGTAAAGAACAAAGTCTTTTTCCCCTTTTGATCCTCTTTTATCGACAACCTTTCCGCCTGATTGAGTTTTGACTCCATTTACCCAATATTGGCACGTGGTCTACTGTTCTTCCCGCATCACAGGAAGGCGAGATCCCTAGTTGGAGCCTATGTTGGAGCTGCCCTTGTTTTTTAGTCTATCACAATTTTCATTTTGATACTTGAAATCTAGAGATGGTTTCCTCTTTCCCTCCGAGATTTTGAGACCTCTGAAACCTTGTCACGCGAGCAGCGACGGTTTTCTACTCTCGAAGCAAGTCCTACATTTCATGAGAATGTTCCCTCTGTTTTCTCTACTTCGGGATCTCGCAGATCGGATACTATAATTCATGAATTCACACGTCCCGAGTCACGAAATGGCGAAGTCATTTTAAATTTTCACTCAAAGTGGTAACCAGGGTAAAATCTTTCAACTCATGATTAGACGTCGTCGGGGTTTCGTACCTCGGCGTTCGCCAAACCAAAATTTTTATTTTTACAGCCCCGAGAGCCGAGGACACGAGGTCTTGTTGGGATAACCTAGGTCAAGGATTAAAGGCAAAAAGCTAACCGTGGTAAAAGTTGTTCTCGGCATTTTGCCACTCGGCACTATCTTTTTCAAAGGTTACAGCTTCTAAACCCCGACCCACGAAGTCACGATGTAATTATAACATGATTAATTATTCACTTAATCCAAGATTATCTTCCCCTTAATTAAACCTTGTTATCGCGATCTTGCGGTTTCGCAACTCGGCATATAAATCCCCCAAAAACTTATCCTTGAAGTTTTGAGTTGCGATATGGCGAATAAAATTATTATAAAATTAATTATACCGCTAACCATGATTACCTTTAATTAAACCAAAATCAATCTTCGCAGTCTCGGGAGTTAGAGACTCAAAATGTTAAAGTAAATTTCTCGATATAGCAAATAGCGAGATATTAATTACCGTTGGTGAGATTGGGGTAATTAAGATGAATCAGGACACATCCCACATTTCGATGCTTGCATGATTCTCGAGGAAGCCTTCTCACTCCATACGCCAACTGACTTTTAAACCGCCAAAATTTATGACATTAATGGGGAAATAGGGTAAATCTATGTGTAAGATCGGATTTTTACGGCATAAATTTATTTCTAATTTTGAATTGACAGGTTTGTTTTGAAAGGTACCGAGTTTTTCAAATATATGTAAGAGCTGCAATTCATTCTAACCAATGCATTTTCATAGCACGCAGAGCTCATCACTTCTGAGTGAACTTACTTCTATATGTATACACAATTCTATCGTAGAAGAGATAAAACACCAGCTTTAGCCATGGCTCCGCGGAAAGAAGCAAAGGCGAATGTTGAGGTTGTAGGACAAGGCTCAGACAATGTCTCCGATACTTCGCCCCGAAGTGTCGACTCGGTCCCCAACTAGTCATTTGTTTTAGACATTCTGCAATCAGAATTGGTGGATTATTCAGACGACTCCGACGACAACGAAAGAGATGATCTAAATACCAAGTAAAAAATAGTCGTCCAATCTGGAATGCACAAAGTAGCAGCCAGGCCACGGTTTCTTCCATATTATGACATGATTCGATGGGTGTTGGATCACGTGGACATACCGACCAGGACTATCATGAACGGGCAGCGGGTCACTGTCGGGAATTTCAGACCAGAGCATCTGCAAACCATGTATAATCTACCGACGACATCCGACTACACATATGGTGTTGAGTTCCTGGAGGAATTCAAGGAGAAGGAGTGCACGCAGTATGATAAAACCATGCCCAATTTGATAAAGGATTGGGTTTCACGCACCGCGAAGTTCAGAGCTAATGACTAGGGCGTTTATTAAATCGATTCGTTGGAACCACAATATAAATATGTGGCCATGATGACATGTTAGCTATATGGGAGAGAGGACACATCGCATTTTTTAATTGCATGGGTGCCTCTAATGTTTCGGGTCGCATAAGGTTTCTCTTTTAATTGGGCAAAGATTCTTTTAGATAGTTTGGCCAAACGGGTCACAGAGTATCGGGAGCAGAAGGAAAATGGGAGGTCATCCTCATTCTTCATGTCCGCGTATATTATGGATGCAATATGTTCTATGACACCATTTCCATTGATGAATTGGGGTTGGACTCCGACCGAAGACAAACCCATACATGTATATCATGAAAAACTATGGGAAAATAAAGCAGAAAGTTTCGCATATGAAATTTTTAACTGGATGATTGTGCCCCTGCATATCACCATTTTTGGTCACCCACCACCCCGTATCTTGGACAACATTGTGACAAATCTGAGCAGCATAGCGGACTAGTACATAGAGGCAGAGTTTTCATACTTCATAGTTTTCGGGGCTTCTGTTCCCCCTCATGCGCTGCCAGTGTTCATTCCTGACAAGCTGGCTTGTCGCAAGGTCGTCCGGTAGACGGTAATCGGTGGTGTAAGTAAAGAGCTCAAAGGGTACTCAAAGAAGGTGTGGACGTCTTTTCCCATTCGTTTGAATTCTTATTCTTTATTACATTTTGTGCATGCCAAAGTCGAGGCTGCTGCCCTGGAAGACCTAAATTTGGTCTTCGTCGAATACAAAAAGCATGATCCACAGAGGGTCATGAGCAACCATTTGGCCAATTGCGGGCTAAAAAGATTTGAACATGAGAATTCACCCACAGATGATGTTTTCCGAGGAGCGAGGTCCTATGAGGAAATTCTAGTCTGGATTCAATCCTTGGCGCCCGAGGATAGAGCCGAGGTATTGAAGTTCCAGGGACACCGACGTAGCTGTCTCCCCGTTGTACTGCGTGGTGATGGTCCCGGTATTTTGGAAACGAAACAAAAGGATGTTGAAGGTTCTAAAGATGCAACTCCTGACCAGGGAAAACACCAGGACAAGGAGGAACAAACAAAGAGTCCAGAAGCCGAAGAAAAGACCCCGAACCCACCAAAGAAACGAATCCGGAGACCAAGATAAAGACCCCAGAACCACCAAAGAAGCAGAACCCGGTCAACAACCCAGGAAAATCGACGAAACAGATCGAAGAACCCATCACAGCTGTCACCCCCTTGCAGTCGACGCAGGGAAATATAGAAGAAGGATGGATTTTCAATGAGGAGCTGAGGCCCATAAGAGCAGAAGAACTCCCTCCGAATGAGTTTTTCTTTGATAAAAAGAGAAAAGCAGTAGTAAAAAGAGAATTCTACCAAGAAGGAGAGTCGACTTCCAAAACGTATAAGGTTATGACATATGGAAAAGATAAAAGGAACGAACAATTCGCCACTGAAATTGCAGGGACGCTAGGAGCGTATGCCTCGACGAATCAATTCTCGGTCGGACTTTTGAAGAATCAACTTAAAAGAAAGAATTGCCTAATTAGGACTCTTGAAGCCAGATTGGCCACAGCCGTGGATAATGTTAAAGGTCAGGCGAGCATGGAAATAGAACAGGCCAGATTGGCTGACAAAAATGAAATAGAGGTGCTCAAAGCTAAGCTTGAGTAAGCACAGTTGGTGGTCCGAGATGGTCGGATGCAGGCGAGCCGACAGAGGATTTTGATTGAACAGTTGCAGGCTCGGGTAGAAATCGTCGAGAGAAAAATGATAGACATCGGGATATTTAAATCCCAAGCGATCGAGATTCAGAGTAGAATCTCTTTGGCACAACAGAATTTGCTCGTCAAGGTGGGAGCGATCCAGGAAAACTGTCTGTTGATCAATCAGGTTTCCGAAAACTTATCGGCCAGAGAAAGGGATGCATGAGCAGCTTGGGTCGCCTTCCAGGAGGTGGTAATAACCATGAACAACTAGGTTTCGACGGGTACTCCCAGGTTCACCATTTCGGAGAAAACCCGAGGAAATATTCTGTTGAAGGATTGGGAGCACAACATCGCCTTGGGCAAGGAGCAAGCCCAAAAGGTAACCAATTCCCTAGAAGAAGCCTTTAATTCTATAGACGGTGAGCTGCTGGGCATTGACAGCGGAGGCAACGCCGAAGAGTTGATGCAAATGAACATGGAACATATCTCACTTGATCTGAAAGATAAGGAAGAAAGATATTCGGCTGATATCTCTCAGATGAATATGGTAGAACTAGTCCAAGTTGATAAGTACATGATCAAACCCAGTGCGCAACTAAGTTCCCTCGACATCATCGACGCACAAATGGAGGACAAGCTGCAAGAGTTAGCCCGAGAATGTTACTTCGTTGAGGCCAGCTATCAAGCAAAACCATCACGGCTCATATCTCATCTTGTGGAAAGATGTATCGCCTGTACCGGGCTCACACAACGGAAAACACCTGTCTCCAAGTGAAGACAGAGTAGGAGAAATGGAGCGATTTCTCTCTTCTCTGTCATAACCAAAATTTTGTGACTATTGAGATTCTACCTGCTTTGTAAAAATTGTATAAATATGTCCCAGAAAGAAATAAACAGGGTTGGACCTTTTTGTGTCATTTTGTAATAGAGTTTTACATTGAGAGTTAATACAAGCAGATCTGGAGATTCTCAATTCCGTCACTACTGTATTACAAGTTTGCTTCCTTGTTTCTCATTTTTCCCTTTCAATTCATATTCATAATTGATGTGCTTCGTTATACTTTAGTACGACCACTACTATAACGAATGAATTTGGGTTTTCTGTAATTGTTTATTGTCTTTCCTCTGCACCAACTATCAGTGGGTGTAAGACCAATCTGCACTTCCAGAATTCTACATATATTCTTTGTTACATTGGTTATTTTATTACATATTTTCCTCTCTCGTTTATGTCGTGAGATTTTCCCCTGGTAGGAACCTTACACTGTAAATGGCTCAATGTTTTTCCCCCACCTCACACCTTTTATTAAAATATGATACAGTTACGGGAACGAGCCTTAGATTTGCATCTATATTTTATTTCTGCAACCGTAAGTTCTCTTTTATAAGACCAAACTGAGACAACACTTAACCTTTCTTAAAGTCTTTCATACCTTTACTTTTCCCCCATGACAGTTCCTGTACCAACTCACCTAACATTGAACCCAGACTACTGAATCAAACACACATTGCTTTAAACCTCTTCGACACCATTCTTAAAATGGAAACTAACCGGGTCGAACTCAAACAATCATGGATAGCCATTGAACAAGACATAACTATTCAGGAACAGTTGGAATCTAGACAACGCCAACGTAGAAATCTTCCCTAGTTTCCTTTACCGAAGGTTTACGCTTCCCTCTTCTACACCTATCACCCACTCTTGGATGCCTTGACATTGTACGTTTAAGCCTTAAGTACAGATTCAGGAACAACACCTGGCATCAAGCCAACTCATATCCCTTCTTTTCCAAAACACTGTTGAACAACTCTTTGAAAATCCTCTTGTATAAAGGCCCACACGCCCTAATCCATTACTGCACATATGTACACGCTGGTTGACCCAAAACAGCCTGTGTGGACCGATAAAAGCATGAAAAAATGAAAGTTTTCGATGGAACAAAAATCTATGGGTGAGTTAACTGAAACTCACAGCCATGCATGGCCGAGGGTTCGTCCAAATACCTAGCTCCTTCTAGCCTATAAAAGAAGGGGTAGGGGTCCCATTTGGAGGAGGAAAAATATAGCAAAGAAACTCTGCCCATTTACGTGTTCTCATTGTCCCAACCCTTTAGCCTTTCCTTGTGCCAAAGGAGATTGAAAGCAAAGCAGTTGGAGGACAGAAGAAGAGGAGCCCAGGATTAGGTTCAAGGAGCGATGGTCGGTATCAACTTTTGTAAGTTGACTCATTCTAAGGAATAAAGAAAATGTGTTTCCTGTCCCAATTCGTGAATTGTTTATAGTTTGATCAGTATATGTTTGGATTTCTAACTTGTTAGTATATAAGTAGTATCCATGCATAGTTGTTGCTTGTCTTGGATGCAGGTCAGCTTTGGAAGGAGTATTGCGAGCAAGTAATCGAGCACAACGGAGGATTGACATCAAACGTCGGGAACGAGGTAGATTGATCTTTCCATGCATTTACTAAGAAAAGGGGATTTGAATCTAGGGATGGAGGTAGAAAGTAATTTCTATTCAGTCATATCTGCATGCAAAGTCTGAACTCTATTTGCGAGTTCGTAGGGAGATTTTCCCAACAACAAACATGTATAAAAATGTTCATGCCTGTGTGGAATAAGGTATGGAGGGATTTGGTAAGAATCCCCTCTAAAGTATTTAATTTTGAGTAGCTATGACTGTTAGGATATTTAGACACTTAGGAGTTAGTAAGCTCTACTTGGTCTATTTTGTCGTTATGTAAAAGTGTGTTTTCTAGTGTGTTTCTTTAGTATGCATTTGTAGTTAGGAATTCTGATGATCACGATATGTTCCCGACATAGAGTGATCCGATGGTTCATACTCTCCTCGATCTTAACGGCCATTGATCTGTAACTTAACACCCTATTGGTCCATGATCTCTATTTAAAGAGAATGGAGGACCATTTATCGATGATCAATTGTGAAAAAATCTCTTGTAAAATCTCTTTGTAATCTTTTTATTTGCATTAATAAACTACTCCAAGTGGTCACGTTGGTTGGGGCCATGGATGTTTCCCCATAGGGGTTTTACCATGTGAAAACATCAGTGTGTTGATCTTTGATCTGGTTATGTGATTGGTTACTGAAGGTGTTCATCCTCTGTTGTAATACCTGTGTTGTCGAACATGGTATCAGAGCCTATTTGAAGATCTGCTCCTGTTGTAGATCAAGATCGTGAAGCCAAGTTGCCTCATATCCATTTTCTATCTCTTCCGTACATTTTTGAGATGATAGGACTATTCCATTGCGTCTAGAGCACTCGTTTCATTCATGAACACTTTTCGTTTCACTCGAACAGGTTTCTGTTTGCCCAAGATACGACCATTACAGTCAGATCCGGAGGTATAAAGTTTGAATACACATGTTTTAAATTTTTTGCAGAGAAGTTTTTTGGGTTTTATTTCGGTTTTTTATTTTTTTATTTCTGGGTTGCTACTCTTTTAGATCTACGTATGTTCTTTCCCCTCTCCTTGTACAATCTCGGAAAATCAGAAACAGATAGGAAAAGGTGCATCTTCCAGGTAAGCTAACTAAGATCTAACCCTTGTTGTCATTGATAAACGAAATTTTTTTCTTGTGTGAAAAGAGTTTTTTTTTAGCATGCTCTCCAAGGCCGTCTTCAATAACAACAACAACAACAATAATCCTCCTTCTGAACATTACAATATGTTTTGCTAGACCATTTGGTTAAAATTTGCCTTATTAAGTAAGAGGTCTTGAGTTCAAGTCTCTCTTTTGTTACCTTTATTGAGAAAGTTATGCAAAAATTGTAAAGTGTATTTCACTTCAAGTATAAAAGTGAATCACTATAAGTAGCTTTCATATTTTATTTTAGAGTTATTTTGCATGCAGCCTTTTTGTTATAAGGTAACTTCATTGTAAAAGTAATTCCCACTTCTCTTTATAAAAGTGGGTCACTTCATAAAGCAACTTACACTATCACGTGGTCATTTGGTTATCGTTTATGCCTTTTTTTAAAAGGGCATAACTTTCACATCAGAAGTCCGTTTTCAATGCCGTTTTTTTTTAAACCGCATAACTTTTCGAGATCTTTCCATCCAGATCATCAGTTTAAATTTTTAAATCCACATTATTTGCATATTTAATATGGCTTCTACAAGTACTGTCTTTATTACCAACAACAACTACTTCCAGTGGAAATCTCATATGGAAGATTTATTAAGAAGTAAAGGCTTGTACCAGATTACCTTGGGAAAGGAAAAAGAACTCAATGATTCCAATAAGAAATCCAAGTGGGATAATAGGAATGACGAAGCACGTGGACTAATCGAAATTTCCATCTCTCCTAATTTAAAGTACCACATTCAAAACATTGATGATCCTGAAGAAGCTTGGCAAAAGATTGAATCTATGTTTGGTAAACTCAATATTATTCGAGCACAACAATTAGAAAATCAAATATTGACCTTGAGTCCAAGTGATTTTTCTTGCCTTGGAGACTATCTATCTAGGTTTAAAACACTCTAAATTTTATGTGAAGAATGTAAGATTAAGATGGAGGAAGAGTGTTGCATCTATCTTATTCTTTCTAATCTAGGTAGTGCATATTTTGTGTTTGTATCTACCTTTTATGCCATGAGAGAGGCTCTAGGGGAAGAATCTTATGAAAAACCCACTCTTGAGTCCTTTTGTGCTTCTTTTATTCGAGAGGAAGATAAGCTTGTACAATTTGGAGTGATCAACACTGCAAGTCCCTCCAATAAAGCCTTAGTTTCCCAACAGAAAGATAAACCCAAGTATCCCAAGAAGTAACATACTCGCTACAACAACAAACAATATAAGCATCCCAAATCTGCTCAGACAGCCTCAGCTCCTACTGGTGACAAAGGAGAAAAATATAAAAGTAAGAATACTAACAGACATTGCAACTTTTGTGATAAAGATGGTCATGATGAGTCCAAACGTTTCAAGAAGATGGCAGCTTTAGAAGCAGCGATGAAGAAGCATAACATCAGTATTAATTCTACTTCTTCTTCTCATGGACATGCACTTTTTACTTATGGTTTCTCCTTCAATGCAAATTCTACTTCTACTACTTCTTCTTCTAATGAGTGGCTTATTGATTCATGAGCATCTTATCATATGGCTAAGGATAAAACCATATTTTCTGCTGTAAATGAATGTAACACCAAGAAAATAATTGTTGGTGATGATAGATATCTTAGTGTTATAGGATCTGGAACAATTCAAGTATATAATGGTCATTTCAATGATGTATTATGTGTTCCAAGTCTTTCTTGTAACCTTCTATCAGTATATCAAATCACTCATTTAGGTGAAGGTAAAACTGTCGAGTTTTCACCTCACCAAGTTGTAATCAAGGATCTAAAATATCCTAAGCATGTTCTTGCAACTGGAATTGCTGATGATATTACCAGGTTGTACAAGTTTGACAACTTTGGGTCATCAGTTTTTGTTGCTCATAGCGATGACTTGAGAAAACTTTGGCATGAGCAGTTTGGTCATCTCAACTATCACTCATTGCAGCAACTATGTAATCAACAGATGGTGACTGGTCTTCCTCTTGTTTCGTGCAGAGATGGTGTTTGTGTCGGTTGTGTTCTCGAAAAACATCATCGGGACAGTTTTGACAAACGTGCCTCTTGGCATGCCTCGAGTCCTTTGCAGCTTGTTCACAGTGATTTGTGTGGTCCACTTTATTCTCCTTCTTTTTCTGGGTGCAAGTATTTCTTAACTTTCATTGATGACTTTTCCAGACGTGCTTGGGTTTACTTCTTAAAACTCAAGAGTGAAGTTTTTGACAAGTTTTTGGCCTACAAGGCCCTTGTAGAAAAGAAATTTGGACATCAAATTCAAAGGTTAAGAATAGATAATGGAGGCGAATATGTGAACAATAATTTTACAAGCTACTGCACTACACAGGGAATCCAAATGCAACACATTGTTCCATATACACCACAACAAAATGATGTTGCTGAGAGAAAGAACTGCACATTAAAAGAAATGGCTAATTGTATGATCCAATCTAAGGGATTAAGTCTAAAGTATTGGGCGGAAGCCATTAACTGTGCCAATTACATAGTAAATCGCACTCCCACAAAGGCTCTTAAAAATATAACATC
>ML828241.1:40501-63229 GCA_009831015.1 Picea engelmannii
GCTTCAGGTCATCCAGATTGGGATACAACAATGAATGAAGAGTATCGTTCTTTAATGGAAAATGATACTTGGGATCTTGTACCTCTTCCAAAAGGAAGAAAACTTGTTAGATGCAAATGGGTCTACAGAACTAAGTATGCATTCGATGGAAGTGTTGAAAGACACAAGGCTCGGTTAGTTGCCAAAGGATTTTCCCAAGTTGAAGGAATTGACTATAATGAAACCTTTTCCCCTATAGAAAAAATGAATTCCATTCGCCTCGTTCTTGCTCTTGCTGCCTCACATAAATGGGAGGTCCATCAGATGGATGTTAAATCTTCCTTCTTGCACAGAGATTTGAAAGAATAAATATACATGGAAAAACCTCTTGGCTATGTCCAGAATGACTCTAGCCTCGTTTG
Organism: Picea engelmannii; assembly: GCA_009831015.1. Taxonomy (NCBI): domain Eukaryota; kingdom Viridiplantae; phylum Streptophyta; class Pinopsida; order Pinales; family Pinaceae; genus Picea; species Picea engelmannii. The sequence goes on from ML828241.1 coordinate 40,903, forward strand.
TCGCCTCAAGAAATCTCTTTATGGTCTCAAGCAAGCTCCCGAGCTTGGTATGCCAAAATGGATAGCTTTCTTATTGCCACTATATTCTCTAGATGCCATTTTGATCCTAATGTCTATACCAAGAAAGTAGGAATCCATCTCATAATACTTGTCCTGTATGTTGATGACCTTATCCTTACTGGTAGTGACTCAAAACTTTTAAACCATGTGAAAACCAGCCTTAAGAAGAAATTTGAAATGATAGACTTAGGATTTTTTCACTATTTCCTTGGCCTCCATGTTTTGCAAACCCATGAAGGAATTTTTCTTTCTCGGTCTAAGTATGCTTATGACTTTCTTCGTCACTTTCACATGGACGATTGTAAACCAACCCCTTCTCCCTTCCAATCTGGAGTTAATCTTTTTGCCACTTGTACTTCTCTTGAAGTTGATGCCACCCTATACAATCAGTTAGTTGGTATCCTCTTATACTTGACTCATACCCGTCCTGATATTTCCTTTGTTCTTGGTCTTGTTGCCCGCTATATGAAAACACCCCATGAAATCCATTGGAAAGAAACTAAAAGGATACTTCACTATGTTTGTGGTACAGTTCAGTTCGGGATACATTACAGTTCATGGGGGACTCCTTTATTGGTTGGTTTCACTGATTCATCTTGGGCCAGTGACCCTGATGATCGGAAGTCTACTGCAGGTTATGTTTTCAGCCTTGGTTCAGGACCTGTCACTTGGGCCTATAAGAAACAACAAGCTATTTCACTTTCTTCATCAGAAGCAGAGTACCGAGAAACGGTAAATGCAAGTCAGGAAGCCCTATGTCTTTGACAGATCCATTCAGAATTTGGATTCCAGCACCAACATCCGAACAACCTTTGGTGTGACAATCAGAGTGCCATCAAGCTCGCCAAAGACCCAGTTCAACAACAGCGTAGCAAACACATCGAGATACACATGCACTTCATCAGAAAGCTCATTCATAATCAAGTTATTGAAGTGCTCTTTTTCCCTACAGAAGCTCAAGTTGCAGACATTTTCACAAAGTCTCTTACAGAAGTGAAGTTTTCCAAACTTCGATCTATGTTAGGAGTTCAGGAAGTTTTCATTAAGGGGGGAATAGGCTCTAATGCCTCCTTCCTTCTCCTATTGTGTCACTATTGTAAATCCTTCAATCCTATCCCAAGTTGTTCTTAAGGGGGGATGTTAGGATATTTAGACACTTAAGAGTTAGTAAGATCTACTTGGTCTATTGTGTCATTAGGTAAAAGTGTGTTTTCTAGTGTGTTTCTTTAGTATGCATTAGTATGCATTTGTAGTTAGGAAATATGACAATCATGATATGTTCCCCACATAGAGTGATCTGACGGTTCATACTCTCCTTGATCTTAATGACCATTGATCCATGGCTTAACACCCGATTGGTCCATGATCTCTATTTAAAGAGCATGGAGGGTCATTTGTCGATGATCGATTATGAGAAAATCTCTTGTAAAATCTCTCTGTAATCTTTTTCTTTGCATTAATAAACTACTCCAAGTGGCCACGTTGGCTGGGGCCATGGATGTTTCCCCGTAGGGGTTTTACCACGTGAAAACATCAGTGTGTTGATCTTTGATCTGGTTATGTGAGTGGTTACTAAAGGTGTTCGCCCTCTGTTGGAATACCTATGTTGTCGAACAATTGCATGCCATTGCTACCCAAGAAAGGTAATATCCAGGAAAGAAGAATATGAATAATAGAGAGAGGAAGTCTATGCCAGTCAAGGATGAGTTATAATCCTTGCAAGAAAATGCATAATGAGTACCATGGGTACATTGACCAATCTAGGGATATTGGCAATAAAGGTGCTCATAGTTAGCACATTGCATAGAATGCATTGAGGAAATGCATGTTTGCATAAGAGGGAAGACAATGAATTTTCCATTGAGGAAGGAGGACCTTCCAATACACCACTTGAATTTTGTAGTTAAAGAAAAGAAAATTTGGGTGGCCATGAGTGTTGGCACCCTGGTTACTAATGAAGGGAGAATTCTTGGGTGCATTCAAGAGAAACTTTTAGTTTCATATGTGTTAATTTGGGATCATGATCAGCCTATAGCAGGAAGCACAGTCCAACTACAATAATGAACGAGAATGAATAAGCCATATGGTGAAGAGGTTGGTTAAGCTCCAACACACCATGAAAAAGTGCTTGTCATAAAGTGTGGCAAACTTGAAATCAATGAAAGGGTGCATTGGATATGAATGTGGCCATCAATATTGGCACATTGATTAAAGTCATTTGATATTTGAATTTCATTTTGAAAATTTAGTATGTTGAAAGGATGCATACGTAAATAATGATATTTCTTTTTCATTTTTACCCTTGAATAGATGAAAATGACTTGGACTGTTAGTATGCAAAGTTTTTAAAATATAAAGTCCATGAAAACTAACAATTTGTTTGCCTAAGGAATGTTGAAATTGTAGGAAGAAAAGGGTATTGGATATGGTAGTGTTTTAAGCCCATAAGTAAGACCAATTTCCTTTTGAGCCAAGCTGCAAGGAATGCAATTTATTTTTTGAGCAAATGAATTTGATTGTTAGTATGCACATTTCTGAAGTTTTTTGTGAGCCACTGCAAGCATGCAATGAAAATATAGTGTGCGTGAAAACTGACAATTTGTTTGGCTGAGGAATGTTGAAATTGTAGGAAGAAAGGGTCTTGGATATGGCAGTGTTATACGACATAAGGAAGACCATTCTCCTACAAAGATAGACTGCTTTGGGAGGGAAAATCCCATACTCATGAATCTGGTTCCTATGTGGAACAAATTTGAAAAATAAAAATGTGGAATTTGGAAATCTGTGGGTGACGGATTTGAAAGAAATTATAAATTGGAATTGATGATAATATCTCATAATTTATGTATACCTGTGATACAGGTGAGACAAAAAAATATGTCTAGGGAGGATAGATGAAGGGTATCAAAGCTGGAAAGCATGAGAAAGGCTATTGTTGATACATGAGAACCCTATGATAAGCCATGATCGCCCTAGAATATGTTGTATTGTGGTAACACAAGCTGGAGAGACACCTTGGAAGAGCAGGTTAGAGGGATGCCTCGACAGTAAGGCTCAATAAAGTCTCTAGAACTCTTCTTGTGAAATAAAGCCTTGGCAAGGCAAGATGGATCACCCGATGGACTCTATAGCATAGAATGGGATGCTTGAGCCTAGGCCTGGAGGGTGAGTGACTGCAAGGAAGAAGAGACTTTGATAATTATTGTAAACCATTGATTGGGATCATGCGCATAATGGGTATGTCAAGGAAATCAGTGATCCAAGTTAACGAGGCATCAATATGGATGCAGATCCATGAACTGCACAGATAAGTATTGTCTGGATTATGAAAAAATTTCCTCTTGAATTTTGAACAACAGTAAGATGTTTTTGCATGAAATTGTTATTAATATGCTTATTGTCCAAAATTATTGAAGGCAGGTGACAAAGGCCAATGGTCTGGAAAGGAACTGACCAATAAAGAGGATCAATATTTCTGAGGCAGCTAAATGACAAAGGAATTACATGTGTTACTAAGAAATAACACTGAGGATGGTGTTCCTTTGAAGGGGGAGGGGACTGTAATACCCTTGTTTCCCCTAGCTTGTAATTAATTATTATTTATGATTACCATGATATGGCATGTGAACAATGTAAATGTATTATTTTTTAGATTGACAACAAATGAATGTGGGGGTGAAGCCTTGAAGTACTGGCCATGATATCACTAGAGGAAAGAGTGAGGAAACTATAGAGGGGGTTCATTATGTCAAAATGACCCAAATTCTCTTTGCTGAAATAATGAGCATCATCCTGATTCTAAGAAAAATATAAATTTATGAGAAAATACTCATGGTTGAACAATAAAATACCCCAATGAACGGAAGCATGGAGGGTTTGGCTGAGGAGATAGGAAATTGTCAACCCAAAGTACCACATAGTTCAATTTCCTACAGGCCCAGATTGACCCAAGTTCCTTCTGACAGAAGGAATATGACATGTCCAGAACCTTCCCGGGGAAGGAAAAAGTCATGCAAGAATACACACGAAGGAAAACAAGAAGGAGACCATGCACATAGGAGGGGCGTGTGACCTGGATATGCTAAGAGAAGAAAAATATACCAGAGAAAGAAGAGAGTGCATGAGGCTCTCCAGTTCAGAGAATCACTGAAAGAATAAGATGTTTTCGTTACAGGAGAGAAATAGAGGAGGAATTCAATATCTAAGGAAGAGAATTGATGAAAAGAATGCATGATCATGTGCAACAGCAATATCAGAGAACTCATGGAAGAGTTATGAACTGGAGAATAGAATACCCGAAGCCCAGACTAGAGAAAAAAAGGGCCACGAGCTTGGTGCTGGCTGGAAAGAAACCAGTGTTGGAAGGAGAGGACGTCAAAGGACAGTGTAGATGTGAAGGGACTCTCTTGCATAGAGGAAATCTAGCGGGGGAGGCATATGATAAACCCTGTGGAGTTCCTCATATCAGTGGGGAAGAAGGGAGACTTATACTACTGCCATAGAGGTGGAGGAGAGTAACCTCCTCGATACCTTTCTTGATTTTGGAAAGAGAACCCAAAAAACCTGACCTAAGAAGAAGGTCGTGAGCTTGATGCTAAGGGATCACCTGATAAACCTTGCAGAGGCTGTGACAAAGAGAGGATATTTGATAATTCGCAGAAGTTTCCCTAGTGATATCATGGATTGGCATGGGGGTGGCCAGAGTGCTAAGAGTGAATGCCTCTGATCCTACGGTTAGGTGGAAAGGCGAACACCCATAGTCATTTTGCTAGATGCAACTTGTAATAGATAAGTATTTCATATACCATGTGCACTTGAATTGGAATGAATTATTTGAATGCTTGTATTTGTGCTATACATATAGCTCCTGGATATAGGAGGATGATGGCATGATATTCTGTCAAAATGTGCCTTGTGCTAAATTGATGGTAATAATGCTTATTGTTATTCTGTAAACTGTTGCATTTGAATGGTTGTAAGATGACAAGTTTGGCCTCTATGTTGGTTGGAAAATCCTCAAAGTGTTTTCCCAAGGATCAACTTCACAGTTCTATTATTAATGAATTCATTATTATTAATTCATTTTCATATTTCATAATTTAAATTAAATTAATACATTTAATTAACTATAATTTTTATATAATAAAATGATTAAATAAAACTATTATAATTTTAATGAATAATTGTTATAGCTTTATCATTAAAATAGATGAAAAAATAACATTTCATAGGAGTAATTATTCAAATTGATTTTTTTCATTCATTAACCAAATTCAATATTTGCATACCTTTTAATACAAAATCGACAAAATACATTACTTAGCATACCTTTTTTATTTTTTCATTCATTAACCAAATTCAATATTTGCATACCTTTTAATACAAAATCGACAAAATACATTACTTAGCATACCTTTTTAATAGAAGATTCAACTAATACTTACATACTTTTTTAATAGAAGACCTAAAGTTAGTAATAGAGTAAAAAATTGTGAAACCATTTCATTGAAAGTGTATAGATCAAAATTTATTATTATTCTTTATATTTAACATTTCAAATTTAATTAAATGAATTTCATATATTATAATAGTTAGATAATATAAGCCCCGAGGGTTAGCTCAATTGGTCTAGACCCAAATGTGATTTTATCACTCTCTTCATTCCCGAGGGGGAGGCCCCATAATCAGGACTGACAGTTTACCACGCTTAACATTCATGGATCATTGGGAAGTATTCGAGAGTTTTCTGCAAGTACATTTCCTCGAAAAAAAATAGTTGGATAATATAAATTAATAAAATCTTTGGAAAAAATAAAATATAATAATTGTGATTTAGTAAACAATTATATTATGAATTTGTCTTGTAATTTTTGAATAATAAAAATTAAGAAAATAACATTATTACTACATCATCATTATGAATATTAGTGAACAATTATATCAAATGTTATTATTACAATATATGAAAAATACATAATTATTCAAATCACAATTATTTCACTCATCATATTTAAGTATTTTTGTTTCTAAACACAATTAATCAACATATTGTATCTTGCTGGACAACAAACAATTCACCTTGAAGAAGATTTAAACATTATATGGCATTAATGGTTATAACTTTTTACAAATACAATCCAAATTAAACAATTTCATAAAAGTAAAGTTAAACATTATATGGCAACTAGAAATTTAAATAAGTGATACATCTCAAATTTAATTTAAAAATAAAGAAATCATTAATAATGTTAATCATTAGCATACTCATAATACATTTTATAAATAAAAAAACAACAACCACGACATTATATGAAAAATATAATATACATGAGCAATACACACATCAATATAGCTGTCGAACATACATCTCAACAAAATCTACAATAAATGTGTCATATATACATCTCAAGTCAAATATAAAACAATCAATATACATGGCAATCAGTACCACTACTAGTCAGGTCCACCACCAGATCCAGATGCATCAGTGTCTCTGCTACCAGAGGTAGAGGGTCTATGAGTACCTATGCCAAAAAGAAATGACAAAAGTACACTATCAAATGTGTCTCCATCAAGATCAACCTGTGCAACAATACCTTATGTGAACATAGTGTCCAAAACAGCAAAATCTTGTGACACATGAGGATGAGGAGGAGGAGGATCGGAGGATGGTGATACAAGTGGAGGAGGAGGCAGAGGCAGAGGATCGATGGATGGTGACACATGTGAAGGAGAAGATCGAGGATTGGTGGATGGCGTAGACACATGTGGAGGGGGAGAAGGAGGAGGATCATATGTTGATGGTGCAGACACATGTGGAGGGGAATGTGAAGGAGGATCGGTGGATGGTGTAAACACATGTGGAGGAGGAGGAGGATGGTACAGACATATGTGGAGGGGAAGCAAGAGGATTAGAGGATGGTGCAAACACATGTGGAGAAGAAGTAGGATCGGGAGAAGGAGGACCATGTGGTCTAGTAGAGGATGTGGATATGTCTGGTATTGAGGAATATGGAGTAGAATCGTGAGAAACATGAGCATGATCCTGCAACCTCTCGATGAGGCTGACAAAACTAAAAATATGATGCATCAGTGATGTCATGTCACAAGGAAGAGTTGTCCATATCATAGACAACTATGGTACCCATAATAGGTCTCGAACCAATGTAGGTACCACTCCATGATTAAAAATAACACCACATATGAGATCCACCACCTCTATCCAGACTCTTTGATCCAGCCTGTGTGGAATGTGGGGTCTATGTACTGTAGTCTTCTCCTCTACCTCCTCCATGTCCTTATCCTATTGGGGAGACTCATCCCCAACATATGTGTCAATATATGAAAAAACAATAGATAATAATAATAAGATAATTTAAAGAAAATGTTACAATAAATTACATGTGCATTTAATACTTACATAAAAATATGCAACTAGATTTATCAAAACATAACGATAATATTACCTCTCTCATATAGTGGCTCAACTGTTGTAAATATGATGTTTGGACATGCTTTCTAATCCATCCCCGTGTATTGGTATTGTAAAACATTGAGGATAGGATTGTCCTCTCTAGCCAAAAAATACATACCTCCCTACTGACCAGAGTACATGGCCACTCTAGTGGGCCCCTCTTGGGAAACAATTGCTCCCACATGTGCATACATGCATCAAACATAGGCCTAGGAGGAAAGTGGGGTAATCCTAGTCGAGTGGAATGAACCCTCTAAAAAATTAATGTAAATAACTCTAATTCAAATGGGAAGAATCTCCTCCCATATACAATGGCATGACAACAATCCAACTTAAAACAAAATTGTCTCAAAAAATCTATGTCCAATTAATCAATCGGGGCCTCTCCACTAAACTATCTACATAATACATCAAAGGGAAACTAATGCACTTCCCATCAAAGATAAAGTGTGACAGGGCCATGATAATAAGACACACACACACTTAAAATCCTCTCTATGAAATGAATTCATCTGCATCTGACCACTAAGAACCTAGAATCTTGAAGTGGAAAGATTGTTCAGTCTGAAATATCTTTGCACATATGCCAGTTGGGTCTCTCCTACAACACGAAGTGGTAGATCAGGGAACTAGGGCCAAACCTCCCCCTCGTAGATAACCCAGTGATGAAATAAACATCCTCTTCCATGGGTTGATACCACACATTGGGACTGACCCTGAATGTATGTCGATCATGATCCCAATAATAGATCAACTGTTGTAACAATGGAAAGTCCCCCCTGAGGGATGTACCCTCCTCATAAATCTTGAGGAGGCGAACATCCCTCAAAATGGCATGTGTCTATGGTATAATAGGGTGAAAGAACAACTATGTCTCCCTCTCTCGGGCTTCCCACCCACGTACAAAGGTGTACATTTTGACCCGTTATTGTTGCTTCTCCTCCTCGTCTTGTCGTCATCATCTCTAATTCACATACAAATATTTTTAGGCACATGTATATAGATAAAATGAATTGAACTTATAAAACACACACACACACACACACACATATAAATAACTTATATTTTTAACAAAAAATAAAATTAATTTATGTTTTCAAAATAATGTAGAAAAGTAACTAGTGCACCTAAAACAGTCACTACGCACCACCACCTGTGTTCTATATCATAAAAACATCATCGCCATGTAGTGTTGTTACTATCATGCACCAGGGTTCCACACTTATTGTCACATCGACATGTATTTTAGTGGTGCATCCCATAAAATGCATTGCGTTGTTAAATTGTGAAATATCTGGCCCCATGTCGTGCTCTTTACAACACCGGTGCATTTTTTGGACATAGGGGAATCGCTAGGTTAAATTGTTTTATTGCAAGTTAATCGGTGCAATGTGTTAATATGAATGCACCAATGCTACCATGTTATTGGAGCACCACCATTTCTTTCAATGATGCATTGTATTGTATAGAGCACCAACAACGAGGCATCCAACCAGATGCTCTAGTATGCCAATTTGTTTAATATTTTCCCTGGTGTGATTCTCTTAACTGCACCAATGCATTTTCTTAACATGGACGCACAACTATGCTAAATTTTATGTCATGTAAGCTTAGTAGTGCACTTTGCTTAATTGAACGCACCAGTGCTCCAATGTTCTAGAGCATTGACATGTTGTTTAGTGGTGTGTTGTGTTGTATAGAACACCGGTGACAAGATGTCCAACAAGATTCTCCACTATGCCAATTTGTTTAATATTTTCTCAGTACAGTTCTTTTAACTGCATCAGTGAATTTGGTTAACATGGATGCACCACTATGCTAAATTTTATGGCCTTTAAACTTAGAGGTATTCTTTGTTAAATTGAAAGCACTGGTGCACCAGTGTTCCTGGAGTACCTACATGTTGTTTAGCAGTTTGTTGTATTTTATAACGCACCGGTGATGAGATGTCATGAAAGATGCACCACTATGCTTCTTCTTTTTTTTGAAATTTATCACTTGGATTTTCTTCAAACGACATCGATGCATACAGTTAGAGTTTACGCACTAGTGGACCACGTTTATTATCGCACTGTCACGTATTTTAGCTATGGATCCCATAAGGTGCACCGTGTTGTTAGATTGTGAAATATTTAGCATAGTGTCGTGCTCTTTACAACACAGGTGGGTTTGTTGGATCTAGGGGCATCACTAGGTTAATTTTTATATTGCAAATTAAGAAGTGTGATGTGTTAATATGAATGCACCGGTGCTACCATGATATTGGAGCTCTAGGGATTTTTTTAGTGGTGCATTGTGTTGTATAAAGAATCATTAACGAGGCATTTAACGAGATTCCCCACTGTGCAAAGTCATTATTTTTCCTAGTGTGGTTCTTTTAACAACACTGGTGCATTTGGTTAACATGGACGAACCACTACGCTAAATATTATTGGATGAAAACTTAGCGGTGTGCTTGGTTAAATTGAACGCATCAGTTTTTTAGTGTTCCTAGAGCATGGGCATGTTGGTTAGCGGTGTGTTGTCTTTTATAACACATTGGTGATGGGGCATCATGAAAGTTGCACTACTATGTTTATTTTTTTAAATTAATTGTGGTGCTTTTATTTGAACGACATCGGTGTGTATTGTTAGAATCTACGCACTTGTGGCAATGCTCACTATGAATTTATGCACATAACACAACGCTTTGAAATGAGCTGAAGCGTTCAAGCGCATCACAGGAAATTGGAAAGAAATTTAAAAAAACGACCAAATTTCAAACCAAATTCAAATTGGAATCAGATGAAAATGAAAATAGGAAGGTCATAACCAATTTAGCTGGACTCTTATGTCTCGAGGAGACATGGTTCTATCGTTGAGAGGAAATAAAAATTCATGGTAATTTTCAAATTTTGGAAATGTGTGGAATCCACCAGTGGAGTTATCGAACTCGATGTAGAGAACTGCAAACAAGGCGTCTTTGGAAGGAGAGTGAGCACAAATGTTTTCTTGAGAGTTTGGAACATAGGATGAAGGATGAAGTGTAATAATGAAAATCAATTTGGTCATTTTTTCACCCTACCTCAGTTTGCCTGACGACAAGGATACACATTGGCTCGTAATGTTCAACAACACCAGGGCGTTTTATTAGGTGCTTATTTTTTATTATTATAATGTATGACGGTGCTTCTGAATAGTTAAGCACCGGGGCATCATTTTTTATTCGCAATGAAGAGTATGTTCCTTATAGGCGCACCGGTTAAAAACCTCTGCAAAAACATCCGACCACCTGCCTCTGCTAACAACTTCTGTTATAAACAGAGAAAAAACAAATTCTTTAAGGAAGTTCCGTAAAAAACTTCTCTACAAGGTGTTCTTCTTATAGTGTATGTAAGGATATGAAGCAATTTCTAGAAAACTTATCTCCAATCAAACAACTAACTAGAGCTTGGATGAAATCTATTTTTTAGGACATGGCAAATGAACTTATTGCCACAAAAGTGGAGATTGAATCTATTATAAAGTCCTTAATATTAGATCAAAAGTGTTTTGGATGGAAATTGTCCTCTCAACACAAGGGACGAGCCAAATCTCTCCATCTACAATCTCAAAATTCAATTCAAATATCATTCGCCACTACTACGTGGATATATACTTTTGTATGTTTATCCTTCACGTTTTTGTGAGATCTACCCAGTGTAGTATATAACACAACAATATGCAAAAGTGGTTTCTCAAATAGTTGTGAACATGTTCATTTTACTAAAAATATACTATATCAATCTCCTCTTGTTATCATAATTGCATAAAATCCCAACAACACAATTATGTTATAAACAAATATCCAGTAGGCCATGTCACTGAATCTAGAGGGGTGCCGCATTATGTAAGAATCTCTCGGGATTTGTTATAAAGAGATGAGCTCGTCAACATGTTTCCTTTAGAGAATTAAATAATAATACAAAGAGATGAGTTCATCAACGTTTTTCTTTTAAAATTTTAATAATAATTTTAAGATAAAAGAAACATCCTCACTAAATGTGAAATCTCTTACTCTTACATTGGTCAAATCACAGGTCACTCCAACGACACACAACATATACAAAGAGCAAACACTATAATAATGATTCCATAGAAAATGAAACCATGAGGCCCCACTTATATACTATATTTCACAAGCATGCAAGAAAACTAATGATAATGGGCACCTTGCCCAAACCATATAATTTAAAAATCCTAATAATTTCGTTCAATCCATTATTTAGTGGTATGACTTTTCTTAAGGCGAATTTGTGTGTTTGCAATTGTAATATTTCTCTTTTATAACTATCTTATCGAATCCTTGGATTCGATAACGGACAAAGTCCTTTTCAAAAACACCATACATTCGGGATTAGATCTCTTTTACATTAATCAAATCCTAATGACCAGTTGGCTAAAATTTTAGTGGAGGGCAACTTTTTCTTACTACCCCTACATAATCAAGTATTTTTTAATTTAATAAGATTTTTTTTTTTACATAGATACGATAACAATAATATTAATCAAAATCATTGAAGATACGTAGTTTGATAAATTATTATCGAACCCAATTGTGTTCAGCCTTTGGAAGGTTTATATTTTTGTTTATAATATGTAGGTGTTGTAGACATCTTTTCTTGAGCTTGGGCTTAAGAGGATGAGTTTTAATAGACTTATTTTCAAATCATTCCATGTAAATATCAGCTATAATAAGTGATAAGGGTGATCCTATTTATACTCTTTCGATATCATAAATCTTATTTTGGAAGTTGAAATATGTTGATTTAAATCACAGGTTGTAGTCTCCTCGTCAGTAATATCCTTGATAACATTGATGGCATCATGTACTATAATTTTGGTAAAAAGTGAAACAACATCAAAACTAATTAGTAGATCTTGATCATCAATGCTTGTATTATTGATTTCATTGATCATATGTGAAGAGTATTTGATATAGGAGGGAGTTAGACCAACCAAACTCCTAAGTTTTTTAGCAAGATATTTTGCTAATTTGTTTGTGGGAGAGATAATGGTATTAACAATTGGTCTTAATGAAGCACTGTCTTTGTGAATCTTAGGCAGCCCATATATTTGTGGAACCATACAGTTTTGTAGAGCTAGGTTGGTCTTCAAACCATCATCCAAATATGATTTTTTAATAGTGAGTGCCACTTCCTTCATGATTTTACCACTAGGATCTTTGTTGAGTTCTTTGTAACTCTCATTGTTCCATAAATGGTCCAACATTTTGTTTTCATAATCTAATATGTTCAAGATTAATGTGGAATTTCCTTTATCATCTCTCATCACCATTATTTATTTATTTTTCTTTAACTTATTCAACATTATAGCTTCATCACTATCAATATTTTGTTTTGGTAGTTTGGAATTTTTTTATTAAAACAACACATTCTTGCCTCAACTTCTCATCCTTCTCATATGGGACATAAGTAATAGAATTTTCAATATCACACAATAATTCCTTAACTGATATTTTCCTCAGTAATATTGAGAAGTTCAAACCATAGTCCAAAACCCTATGATAGCCTAGTTGGACCAATGCCCAAACCTTATCCTTCCCTTGTTTTGTTGTCTCACTACAGGTGCTAAGTTGTCCCAAATTAACTCAATTCTCAGTCCAAGTTCCCTTTATAAACTTTAAATCTTTTACTCATGTCTCCTACATGATTATAATGGCAATTATGGTTCTCGGTTCAATTATAACATAGGCATTTTGGCTCTAGTCTTCGACAGGACTGAGGCTAAGTTCAGGGTCTCATTAAAAGGCACAACATTATTTTTATAGATAAGGCCTCGAGAACTTCTGTTTTCTCATACGGCCTATGGTTTTAACCATGGGCTAAGGAAAAAAGAGATAAAAGGTGTTTAGTGCCAAGTCTGTAAACATACGATCCTTGTCACCATATGACCCGAAGTTATGACCATGGATTACTCTTCGCAAATTCAAAAAGTGACCTTCTAACTCACTATGGAAACATGATCAAGTCAGTTGGCCCCATGTAATGTGTGGTAACCCACCAGAGTTACCTTTTGCAAATCGGCATGGATGCTAATGGCCAGACAACTCTATGCGTGAATAGAGCCCGTGTCGTTGATATTATCCTTTAGCATGTGATCCGACAATGCAAATTTAATCTCCCAAATCTATTGTTTGGGTGGAAGATCAATAGGGATCGTTGATCTAAATATGATCAACGATCAATGATAAATCCTTGAGAGCTTATCATGTTCCCTTTAATTTTGATATAACGGTTTGAATTGCCTTAGCTCCATATCTGACGATCAGAATCCACAGTCGTGTAGAACACGAGTTTACACTACACATTCCCTAGACCGATTAAAAAGTCCAATTGACAGAATACCAATTTACAATTTGGAGAGGAATAGTCAAGTATCGATCACTGGATTGATTCGAGAGACATCAAACACACATGAACACCACAAATAGGATTCAAGCCAAGCATTCTTTTTATTGATTCAATACCAGAACTCGAGAGTGCAGACTTTCTCAAAGTTTTTTTATACAATCCCATACACAAAAAACTTCACTCTCTCCAACCCCTACTTTAGAAAAATTTCACAATAGTATAGCTCAATGAGCTCTTGTATGGGTCTAGCAACCAGATCCAATCAAATCTCAACAAATCCTCTAAAATCACTCATCCTATGCTAAAAATCAGTAACATAATACACCTATTACAACCAAACTCAGTCTATATGCTTTCTAGAGACACCTTAAACTAATTATTACAATGAAAATGAAAATTAAGGGAATTAACCCCCTTTAGTAAATGTTTTGACCCTCTTAGGGTCAAAATCAAGAATTTCACTTGATGCTCCTGTATTAGATTCCTGTGTGTTGACACTTAAAAATGCAATGATGAATATTATGCTCGCAAATGATTTCCAACCTCTATTAATTATTTATATCAATAATAAACTAGTAGGTGGGACCCCCTTTAGGCTTGTGGTGCTATGATGGATATGTTGTCCTTAGGTTGTTTTCTTATGTGATGGTACCAACACAATCTTCTACAGTTCGTTGTTTCGAACCATGGTTAAAATGTTGTGGTGACGTAAGATGATTGGTTGATTAATTAATGGCACTGATAGTTTTGATGACCACTCTGAGATTATGTTAAGGATTCCCTATGGATGAAAGGATTATTATAAGTTTTGTTTTGATATTGCAATTAAATATGGCATTAATTGGTTTAATATGATATTGATAAAAGGGATAATGTTGGGGCTCTTTTAAATAAAAGCACTATACACAAGCTCTAATTCTATGTATTATTGTGGCAAAAAGAGGTGCAACAAACCTTTGCTACTAGACTTATGCACCTTATTAGATGTTAGATGTTGAATTCACATGGGTTAATGTTATAACACATTGTTATTTTGGAGAGTTTGACATTACCAAAGTTGGCACACTATGAAAATGGGATATAGCAATGGTTATGTGGTTGATTAAATGCTTAGTCCTATGGTGAATTGGTTGGCTTGTACGTTGAATTGAATGAGGTTGGAGGGAGAAGTAACGTGCATTTACTGCACGTCACTCAAACACCCCTCGAGCCCGTCACCCTAGTCATACTTGCATTTTGGTTTTTGGCTCTGGTGGTTGTTGATGCTCCACATTGTTTGGTTGTGAAGGAGGCATACAGTCTAGTCTCTTCCTTGCGTGGGATTTTCCAGGTATGGGTTCCTTACTCTTCCATCCGTGATGGTTTCTCTGCCCTTCGAATCAATTTTTGGCTTAGGATTGCTTGCAGTCTATGTGTTTCTTAAGCTATTATTGGATATTTGAACTGTGTATTGGTGTTGTGTCCATGGTTTCTTCTGGTGATTATTCTGGACTTTTGGAATTTTAAACAAAAAAATGGTTGTGCTCTCCTTGTTGTGTGTAATCTTTGCATGGGTTTATTGATAAAATAGCAGTGAAGCATGCTCGGTTGGCTTGGGTTTTGGGTATGGTTTCTCTGTGGAAGTTTATTATGTTTGAAAAGATCTAAGCCCTATGCATAAGTAATACCACCAGTCTCTGTGTTTAATAATTTCCACTCCACTTTCGTTTCTGTGGTTGATGTTTTCGATCATCTGGGTTGCAATGTGAATTGTTGAGAGCTTAAAGTTTTTCTTGCCTTGACTTGGCAAAACCTCGAGTTGTTAGCTATCATAGAGTTACCCTCACTAACATTGTTGCTTGGAAAGTAGTGCACATTCTGAATGATCCAGGTGGATATCGGTGGTCATCCACCTTTTCCAACTGACTCAAAATAATTTTCTGGCAATTTTGGTAATTTACTATTTTTAGCAATTTTCACTTTCGGAACCGTTTTGATGCCCTAAACGATGTTTTTTGAGAAAACAATTATGCAATATAGTATTTCCTTCAATATTGTCCTAAAATGAATCTCCTCGACAATACCTTTCCAATGGGCTATCATATGCCTAAAACAGAGATCGTATGCAAAAGTTATGACCCCGAGAAGTTGATGTAGGAACTTACCCAAACGGGGCCCACATGACTTTTGGCGCTTCATCTCCTAGGGTTAGGTTTTTGGATGTTTAGGGTTTTTGACATTCTTGCTTATTGTAAAAAATGCCTTTAGAGCCTCATTGTAATCATCTTCTTGCGAATGAGTGCATCTGTCACATCTCTTCTCAGAGATAAGGTGTCACCATTCCAACAAGCTTGTTTCTGCTGCATTTTACAGTTTCAACTTATTTCGTTATTGAATAAAAAACCAATTTTACTATATCTCTATTATTTTTTGTTAAGCATATGTTAATAATATGTAGTCATTTCATTTTGATCATACAATCTGGATCAGTGGTATCAGAGTCGTCTGCTCTTTGTCATCTTAATGCATGTCCCCAACGAGATCGAAGTACAAAAAGCTGGGTCTCGAGCTTGTTTCTCTTGAGGAAAAAATCTCTCACACACCCAAGCAAACTCTCATGGCAGGAGAAAATAAAGATGACGAGATAGGATATCCTTTCAAACTGTTGATTGAGGAAGCCCCCACACAACAGAGGAACGAGATGATTGATAGTTTCGCGCAAATCCTTCGACGGCTACCAACATGTGATGCATCTTCTTCGAGCCGAGGCACCTCCCCCTTAAAGGTACAAATAAACTTAGATATTCCTATAATTGAAGGTCAGATAGATGCACATGCTGTATACAAGTGGTTGAATCTACTAGAATGGTATTTTTCTATCCATAACTTTTCAAATAGAGAAAAGATTACTTTTGCGCTCCTCAAAGTTGTTCCCCTTGTCGAAGATTGGTGGGAAACTTTCTGTGAGAAAAAGGAAACAGAGGAAACCTTATTATTTACAATCATGGCCACTTGGGAATCCTTCAGGGATGCTATTAAGGAACAATACTACCCTTTCAGAAGTTATGACGACTTGTATTCCAAATGGACCACACTGTTGCAAGAAAGAGACCAAGTAGTTCCAGATTTCACAAATATCTTCCATACCTAGCGCACCAAGCTGGGTATCAAAGATTCGGAGAGACATCTGGTGCTCTACATAGATACATCCAGATCGAAATGGAATTTCTGGACATCTCATCCTTGGACGCAGACTACCGATATGTCATCAAAATCGAGTAGAAGCTCAAACAGAAGACGCGACAATTTGGGCCTGGGAACCCCTCACAAAAAAATCCAAGAAAGGGTGGCCCCAACCCACAGAAAAAAGGACAAAGAAAAGATGGACAATATCAGGACAACCAATCCAAGCCACAAACAAAGGACACCGGAAAGACAAGGAAATATACTGGGAAGTGGTGCGACTTCCATAAGAGCCCTTGGCATAACAGTGCTAACTTCTGCTCAAAGTAGTCATTGGTGGCCGAAGTGAAAGCCTCTAAATCAGATGCAGATTCTGACTCTGAGTGAGAACTAGAAAGGGGAAGATAGATCATTGACGCGGAAACTAATGCCACTGTTACTACTACCCAGCTCTAGCCTGGTGAACTAGACGAGCCAGAAGAAGGAGAGCACATTTTCCATTCACAAATGTGGGTAAAAGGAACCCCACTGCACTTCATCATTGATAGCGGTAGCCAGAAGAACCTCATATCAGCAGAGGTCGTCAAGCGGTTGGCCCTACCGACAATGCTACACCCACAACCCTACACCATTGGATGGCTCTGCCAAGGAAGCGATCTCCACATCAACCAACAGTGTCGACTTTCATACGACATCAAGCCCTTCAAAGACGAGGTATTGTGTGATGTTGCTCCTCTCAAAGTTTGTGATGTTCTTTTGGGCCAACTTTATTTATAGAAACGTCATGTTGTATATGAGTCTAGGCCTCGTAGTTTTATTATTAATTTGAACAGGAAATTGTACAGGATACCCGAGGCAGTCCTACCTAGTGCTATTTCCTTGATCTCTGCTAAGCAATGTAGGAAGGTCATCTCTCAGATGAGGAAGTTTGTCTTCTTTGTGATTCTCTCTCATAATAAGAGAAAGATCATAGCCACATCCAAGGTCTCTGTGGCCGACCTCTCCACACAACATAAGCAAGTAGATAAGTTCATGGAATAATACTCAGATATCTTCTCCTCACCCACCGAGGTACCTCTGCACTGCCAGGTCAAGCACCCCATCGATCTAACCCCTCATGCACTGCTACCCAATGGGCTAGTCCATTATCAATCTCTGTTAGAGAATGAGGAGATCAAGCAACAAATCCAAGAACTGCTCCGCAAGGGGCACATCCATCACAACTCATCACCTTGCGGGAGCCCAATCATTCTGGAACAAAAGAAAGATGGAACCTAGTGACTCTGCATTGATTATCGGGCTCTGAATAAAATCATAGTCAGAAACCAATACCCGATTCCCCAAGTCGACGACCTCCTTGATCAACTCACGGGGGCAAAATACTTCAGTAAGATTTATCTAAAGTCTGGCTACCACTAGGTCTTGATAAAACAGATAGATGTATAGAAGACCACCTTTAGGTCAAAGGAAGGCCCTTTTGAATGGTTGGTCATGCCCCTTTGTTTTGCAAATGATCCAGCCACTTTCATGATGATGATGGATGATATCCTACAACCATTCACCAATAATTTTGTAGTGGTGTATCTGGATGACATTCTCATTTACAACAAGACTTGGGTCGAACACTTGCAACATATTCAATAGGTTTTTCACACCCTGTGGTAGCACAAGCTATACGCCAACTTGGAAAAATGCTCCTTCGGCATGGATAGGGTCCATTACCTGGGCTGCATCATTGATCATAATGGCGTACATGTGGATCCAGCCAAGATCCAAGTCATCCGTGACTAGCCAGCCCCAATCACACTCACTGAGCTTCAGAGCTTCTTGGGCCTTGCCAATTTCTACCACAGGTTCATGTTGGGATTCTCTCATATTGCATGGGCCCTCGGTCAAATAACCAGGGGTGGTGGTAAGGAAAAAATTGTGTGGGGCTGGTCCCAACAACAAGTGTTCGATGATTTGAAGCATCGCTTGTGCTCAGCCCCAATACTTTCACTTCCAAACCTACAACAACCCTTTGAGATCGAGACATATGCTTCAGACTATATTGTGGGCATCATTCTCACTCATCTTGGCCACCCCGTGGCCTATCATAGTGAGATACTATCAGATGTTGTCCGTAAGTACCCTACTTATGACAAGGAAATGTACTCCATTGTGAAAGCTTGCCACCAGTGGAGACATTACATTCTCGAGAAGGAGACAATCATCCACATTGATCATAATCCACTGCAGTTCATGCAGACACAAGGAAAATTTCAGAATGACCACCATATAAAGTGGTTCACATACTTGCAACAATTCCACCTCAACATCAAGTATAAAACAAGAAGCACCAATCACGTCGTTGATTGCCTTAGAAGACCGCCATCCATGGCGCTCACCATGATGCTAGAATCTTGTGACCATGATACCTTTGGATGGCCTGAACTCTATGAGACATACTCAAACTTCTCCACCACCTACCAAATGTTGGGTGTAAACACAATTGTCGATAACTTCCATCTTCAGGATGGGTTGTTGTGTCGTCTGGGCCATATCTGTGTTCCATCAAGAGAGAAAGAGAAGCTAATCTAGGAATACCACTACAGTCGTGTGGCAAGACACTTTGGCATCGAAAAGATAGTGGCAGTGCTACAGAATCATTTCTACTGGTTGAAATTTTGACAGGAGGTTAGCAAGTATATCAAGTCCTGCATTGCCTACGATATTGCCAAACCAACCACTAAGAAAAATGGCCTGTACACCCCTCTTCCTACTCCTGACAGGCCATGGGAATCCATCTCATTGGAATAGATGCCAGGCCTCTTTTCCACCAAGCAGGGAAATGACGATGTTTTTTTGGTGGTTGATCGATTTTCTAACATGGTGATTCTGGTTTCATGCAAGAAGAGCATCACAGCAGAGGCCACTACCAATATCTTCTTTGAATGAGTCTGGGTACATTTTGAAATCCCACAAACCATTGTCTCTGACTGGGACAATCGATTTCTCAACACATTTTGGTTGAGCCTCTGGTCATTGCTGGACACCAAGCTCACCAAATCCACGACCTTCCACCCCCAGACAGATGGCCAAACCAAGGTCGTAAATCGAATGATTGTGCATATCCTTCGCATGTATAATTAAAATCACCATCACACATGGGATGAGAGCCTTCCCTATGTCCAACATAGCTACAATCGAGCCCTACATAGCTCAACCATCCACAACCCCTTTCAGGTGGGGTTGAGATTGCAACCATTGGGTCCCATAGATGTTTCACTTCCACTTGCGGTCACCTCGACTGATTCATCTCTTGCTCTAACTAAAGCTGACAAAGCCACTCAGTTCATTGATCGGATCCAACACACCCACCAATAGGTTCAGGATATCCTACAGAAGTCCAGTGACAAGTACAAAAAGCGGCATGATCAACATCGGGTTCCACATAAGTTTCAGGTAGGCGACAAAGTTTGGTTGCACTTGCAGAAAGAACGCATTATAGGACCCCATTGGAATATCATCCCACTCTGTTATGGGTTTTATACCATCACTAAGGTTGTGGGGGATAATGATTTTGAGCTCAACATTCCTCCTTTCCTTGGCCTGCGCCCAGTGTTCAACGTGGATCTCCTTCGCCCTTATTTCCCACCATTATTGGACACCTCAAAAGTAGCAGAACAATTGACACCAACAAAGATCAACCCCGACTGCATACAACAGGCATCCAATGATCAGATTGTGGACACACGGATCAAGGGAACTTGACAACAAAGGATCCAACTTTATTTAGTCGTCAAAGAAGGGCATCTCCTACACCAAGGCAAGTGGCTCACCCAGGGCCAAATTCAGTAGACATTTCCTCATTTGATGGGGGACCTCAACGCAATGGAGACCATTTATTCCTAAGGAGGGAGGATTGATCTAGGTGGATATCATTAGTCATCCACCTTTTCCAACTAGCTCAAAACAGTTTTCTAACAATTTTGGTAATTTACTGTTTTTAGCAGTTTTCACTTCCAAAGCCGTTTTGAGGCCCTAAACGATGTTTTTTGGGAAAACATGTGTACACTATCAAAGTTCCTTGGATATTGTGGCTAAAATTAATCTATTTGACAACACCTTTCCAACGGGATATCATACACCTAAAACGGAGATTGTATGCAAAAGTTACGACCCCGAGAAGTTGATGTACTAACTTACCCAAACGGGGCCCACATGACTTTTGGCGCTTCATCTCCTAGGGTTAGGTTTTTGGATGTCTAGGGTTTTTGGAATTCCTTCTTACTGTAAAAAATGCCTCTAGAGCCTCATTGTAATCATCTTCTTGCGAATGAGCGCAACCATCACATCTCTTCTCAGAGATAAGCCACCACCATTCCAACAAGCTTGCTTCCGCTGCATTTTACAATTTCATCTTATTTTGTTACTGAATAGAAATCCAGTTTGACTGTATCTCTATTATTTTGTGTTAAGCACCTATTAATAATCTATAGTCATTTTGTTTTTCTCATAAAATCCGGATAAGTGGTATCAAAGCCATCTGCTCCTTGTCGTCTTAATGCATGTCCCCAACGAGGTCGGAGTACAAAGAGTTGGGTCTCGAACATGTTTCTCTTGAGAACAAAAGCTCTCACACACCCAAGCGACCTCTCATGGAAGGAGAAAAGAAATATTACAGGACATGAGATTCTTTCAAATTGTTTATTGAGGAATCCCTCACACAACAGAGGAACGAGATGATGGATAGTTTCGCATAAATCCTTCGGCGGCTACCAACAGGCGACACATATTCTTCAAGCGGAGGCATCGGCCCCTTCAAGGTACAAATAAACTTAGATATTCCTATATTTGAAGGTAATATATATGCAGATTCTATAGACAAGTGGTTGAATCTACTAGAAGGGTATTTTTCTATCCATAACTTTTCTAATAGAGAAAAGATTACTTTTGCGCTCCTCAAAGCCATTCCCCATGTCAAATATTGGTGGGAAACTTTCTGTGAGAAAAATAAAATAGAGGAACCCTCATTATTTAAAGTCACGACCACCTGGGAATCCTTCAGGGATGCTATTAAGAAACAATACTACCCTGTCAAAAGCTATGATGACTTGTATACCAAATGAACCACACTGCGGCAAGAAAGAGACCAAGCAGTGCCAGATTTCACAAATATCTTCCATACCTTGCACACCAAGCTAGGTATCAAATATTAAGAGTGAAATCTGGTGCTCAAGTATCACTGTGCTTTGCA
>ML828241.1:63329-88608 GCA_009831015.1 Picea engelmannii
GTGTATAGATCAAAATTTATTATTATTCTTTATATTTAACATTTCAAATTTAATTAAATGAATTTCATATATTATAATAGTTAGATAATATAAGCCCCGAGGGTTAGCTCAATTGGTCTAGACCCAAATGTGATTTTATCACTCTCTTCATTCCCGAGGGGGAGGCCCCATAATCAGGACTGACAGTTTACCACGCTTAACATTCATGGATCATTGGGAAGTATTCGAGAGTTTTCTGCAAGTACATTTCCTCGAAAAAAAATAGTTGGATAATATAAATTAATAAAATCTTTGGAAAAAATAAAATATAATAATTGTGATTTAGTAAACAATTATATTATGAATTTGTCTTGTAATTTTTGAATAATAAAAATTAAGAAAATAACATTATTACTACATCATCATTATGAATATTAGTGAACAATTATATCAAATGTTATTATTACAATATATGAAAAATACATAATTATTCAAATCACAATTATTTCACTCATCATATTTAAGTATTTTTGTTTCTAAACACAATTAATCAACATATTGTATCTTGCTGGACAACAAACAATTCACCTTGAAGAAGATTTAAACATTATATGGCATTAATGGTTATAACTTTTTACAAATACAATCCAAATTAAACAATTTCATAAAAGTAAAGTTAAACATTATATGGCAACTAGAAATTTAAATAAGTGATACATCTCAAATTTAATTTAAAAATAAAGAAATCATTAATAATGTTAATCATTAGCATACTCATAATACATTTTATAAATAAAAAAACAACAACCACGACATTATATGAAAAATATAATATACATGAGCAATACACACATCAATATAGCTGTCGAACATACATCTCAACAAAATCTACAATAAATGTGTCATATATACATCTCAAGTCAAATATAAAACAATCAATATACATGGCAATCAGTACCACTACTAGTCAGGTCCACCACCAGATCCAGATGCATCAGTGTCTCTGCTACCAGAGGTAGAGGGTCTATGAGTACCTATGCCAAAAAGAAATGACAAAAGTACACTATCAAATGTGTCTCCATCAAGATCAACCTGTGCAACAATACCTTATGTGAACATAGTGTCCAAAACAGCAAAATCTTGTGACACATGAGGATGAGGAGGAGGAGGATCGGAGGATGGTGATACAAGTGGAGGAGGAGGCAGAGGCAGAGGATCGATGGATGGTGACACATGTGAAGGAGAAGATCGAGGATTGGTGGATGGCGTAGACACATGTGGAGGGGGAGAAGGAGGAGGATCATATGTTGATGGTGCAGACACATGTGGAGGGGAATGTGAAGGAGGATCGGTGGATGGTGTAAACACATGTGGAGGAGGAGGAGGATGGTACAGACATATGTGGAGGGGAAGCAAGAGGATTAGAGGATGGTGCAAACACATGTGGAGAAGAAGTAGGATCGGGAGAAGGAGGACCATGTGGTCTAGTAGAGGATGTGGATATGTCTGGTATTGAGGAATATGGAGTAGAATCGTGAGAAACATGAGCATGATCCTGCAACCTCTCGATGAGGCTGACAAAACTAAAAATATGATGCATCAGTGATGTCATGTCACAAGGAAGAGTTGTCCATATCATAGACAACTATGGTACCCATAATAGGTCTCGAACCAATGTAGGTACCACTCCATGATTAAAAATAACACCACATATGAGATCCACCACCTCTATCCAGACTCTTTGATCCAGCCTGTGTGGAATGTGGGGTCTATGTACTGTAGTCTTCTCCTCTACCTCCTCCATGTCCTTATCCTATTGGGGAGACTCATCCCCAACATATGTGTCAATATATGAAAAAACAATAGATAATAATAATAAGATAATTTAAAGAAAATGTTACAATAAATTACATGTGCATTTAATACTTACATAAAAATATGCAACTAGATTTATCAAAACATAACGATAATATTACCTCTCTCATATAGTGGCTCAACTGTTGTAAATATGATGTTTGGACATGCTTTCTAATCCATCCCCGTGTATTGGTATTGTAAAACATTGAGGATAGGATTGTCCTCTCTAGCCAAAAAATACATACCTCCCTACTGACCAGAGTACATGGCCACTCTAGTGGGCCCCTCTTGGGAAACAATTGCTCCCACATGTGCATACATGCATCAAACATAGGCCTAGGAGGAAAGTGGGGTAATCCTAGTCGAGTGGAATGAACCCTCTAAAAAATTAATGTAAATAACTCTAATTCAAATGGGAAGAATCTCCTCCCATATACAATGGCATGACAACAATCCAACTTAAAACAAAATTGTCTCAAAAAATCTATGTCCAATTAATCAATCGGGGCCTCTCCACTAAACTATCTACATAATACATCAAAGGGAAACTAATGCACTTCCCATCAAAGATAAAGTGTGACAGGGCCATGATAATAAGACACACACACACTTAAAATCCTCTCTATGAAATGAATTCATCTGCATCTGACCACTAAGAACCTAGAATCTTGAAGTGGAAAGATTGTTCAGTCTGAAATATCTTTGCACATATGCCAGTTGGGTCTCTCCTACAACACGAAGTGGTAGATCAGGGAACTAGGGCCAAACCTCCCCCTCGTAGATAACCCAGTGATGAAATAAACATCCTCTTCCATGGGTTGATACCACACATTGGGACTGACCCTGAATGTATGTCGATCATGATCCCAATAATAGATCAACTGTTGTAACAATGGAAAGTCCCCCCTGAGGGATGTACCCTCCTCATAAATCTTGAGGAGGCGAACATCCCTCAAAATGGCATGTGTCTATGGTATAATAGGGTGAAAGAACAACTATGTCTCCCTCTCTCGGGCTTCCCACCCACGTACAAAGGTGTACATTTTGACCCGTTATTGTTGCTTCTCCTCCTCGTCTTGTCGTCATCATCTCTAATTCACATACAAATATTTTTAGGCACATGTATATAGATAAAATGAATTGAACTTATAAAACACACACACACACACACACACATATAAATAACTTATATTTTTAACAAAAAATAAAATTAATTTATGTTTTCAAAATAATGTAGAAAAGTAACTAGTGCACCTAAAACAGTCACTACGCACCACCACCTGTGTTCTATATCATAAAAACATCATCGCCATGTAGTGTTGTTACTATCATGCACCAGGGTTCCACACTTATTGTCACATCGACATGTATTTTAGTGGTGCATCCCATAAAATGCATTGCGTTGTTAAATTGTGAAATATCTGGCCCCATGTCGTGCTCTTTACAACACCGGTGCATTTTTTGGACATAGGGGAATCGCTAGGTTAAATTGTTTTATTGCAAGTTAATCGGTGCAATGTGTTAATATGAATGCACCAATGCTACCATGTTATTGGAGCACCACCATTTCTTTCAATGATGCATTGTATTGTATAGAGCACCAACAACGAGGCATCCAACCAGATGCTCTAGTATGCCAATTTGTTTAATATTTTCCCTGGTGTGATTCTCTTAACTGCACCAATGCATTTTCTTAACATGGACGCACAACTATGCTAAATTTTATGTCATGTAAGCTTAGTAGTGCACTTTGCTTAATTGAACGCACCAGTGCTCCAATGTTCTAGAGCATTGACATGTTGTTTAGTGGTGTGTTGTGTTGTATAGAACACCGGTGACAAGATGTCCAACAAGATTCTCCACTATGCCAATTTGTTTAATATTTTCTCAGTACAGTTCTTTTAACTGCATCAGTGAATTTGGTTAACATGGATGCACCACTATGCTAAATTTTATGGCCTTTAAACTTAGAGGTATTCTTTGTTAAATTGAAAGCACTGGTGCACCAGTGTTCCTGGAGTACCTACATGTTGTTTAGCAGTTTGTTGTATTTTATAACGCACCGGTGATGAGATGTCATGAAAGATGCACCACTATGCTTCTTCTTTTTTTTGAAATTTATCACTTGGATTTTCTTCAAACGACATCGATGCATACAGTTAGAGTTTACGCACTAGTGGACCACGTTTATTATCGCACTGTCACGTATTTTAGCTATGGATCCCATAAGGTGCACCGTGTTGTTAGATTGTGAAATATTTAGCATAGTGTCGTGCTCTTTACAACACAGGTGGGTTTGTTGGATCTAGGGGCATCACTAGGTTAATTTTTATATTGCAAATTAAGAAGTGTGATGTGTTAATATGAATGCACCGGTGCTACCATGATATTGGAGCTCTAGGGATTTTTTTAGTGGTGCATTGTGTTGTATAAAGAATCATTAACGAGGCATTTAACGAGATTCCCCACTGTGCAAAGTCATTATTTTTCCTAGTGTGGTTCTTTTAACAACACTGGTGCATTTGGTTAACATGGACGAACCACTACGCTAAATATTATTGGATGAAAACTTAGCGGTGTGCTTGGTTAAATTGAACGCATCAGTTTTTTAGTGTTCCTAGAGCATGGGCATGTTGGTTAGCGGTGTGTTGTCTTTTATAACACATTGGTGATGGGGCATCATGAAAGTTGCACTACTATGTTTATTTTTTTAAATTAATTGTGGTGCTTTTATTTGAACGACATCGGTGTGTATTGTTAGAATCTACGCACTTGTGGCAATGCTCACTATGAATTTATGCACATAACACAACGCTTTGAAATGAGCTGAAGCGTTCAAGCGCATCACAGGAAATTGGAAAGAAATTTAAAAAAACGACCAAATTTCAAACCAAATTCAAATTGGAATCAGATGAAAATGAAAATAGGAAGGTCATAACCAATTTAGCTGGACTCTTATGTCTCGAGGAGACATGGTTCTATCGTTGAGAGGAAATAAAAATTCATGGTAATTTTCAAATTTTGGAAATGTGTGGAATCCACCAGTGGAGTTATCGAACTCGATGTAGAGAACTGCAAACAAGGCGTCTTTGGAAGGAGAGTGAGCACAAATGTTTTCTTGAGAGTTTGGAACATAGGATGAAGGATGAAGTGTAATAATGAAAATCAATTTGGTCATTTTTTCACCCTACCTCAGTTTGCCTGACGACAAGGATACACATTGGCTCGTAATGTTCAACAACACCAGGGCGTTTTATTAGGTGCTTATTTTTTATTATTATAATGTATGACGGTGCTTCTGAATAGTTAAGCACCGGGGCATCATTTTTTATTCGCAATGAAGAGTATGTTCCTTATAGGCGCACCGGTTAAAAACCTCTGCAAAAACATCCGACCACCTGCCTCTGCTAACAACTTCTGTTATAAACAGAGAAAAAACAAATTCTTTAAGGAAGTTCCGTAAAAAACTTCTCTACAAGGTGTTCTTCTTATAGTGTATGTAAGGATATGAAGCAATTTCTAGAAAACTTATCTCCAATCAAACAACTAACTAGAGCTTGGATGAAATCTATTTTTTAGGACATGGCAAATGAACTTATTGCCACAAAAGTGGAGATTGAATCTATTATAAAGTCCTTAATATTAGATCAAAAGTGTTTTGGATGGAAATTGTCCTCTCAACACAAGGGACGAGCCAAATCTCTCCATCTACAATCTCAAAATTCAATTCAAATATCATTCGCCACTAC
The DNA here is from genome assembly GCA_009831015.1 of Picea engelmannii. Taxonomy (NCBI): domain Eukaryota; kingdom Viridiplantae; phylum Streptophyta; class Pinopsida; order Pinales; family Pinaceae; genus Picea; species Picea engelmannii. Next base: position 68,915 of record ML828241.1, read on the forward strand.
TACGTGGATATATACTTTTGTATGTTTATCCTTCACGTTTTTGTGAGATCTACCCAGTGTAGTATATAACACAACAATATGCAAAAGTGGTTTCTCAAATAGTTGTGAACATGTTCATTTTACTAAAAATATACTATATCAATCTCCTCTTGTTATCATAATTGCATAAAATCCCAACAACACAATTATGTTATAAACAAATATCCAGTAGGCCATGTCACTGAATCTAGAGGGGTGCCGCATTATGTAAGAATCTCTCGGGATTTGTTATAAAGAGATGAGCTCGTCAACATGTTTCCTTTAGAGAATTAAATAATAATACAAAGAGATGAGTTCATCAACGTTTTTCTTTTAAAATTTTAATAATAATTTTAAGATAAAAGAAACATCCTCACTAAATGTGAAATCTCTTACTCTTACATTGGTCAAATCACAGGTCACTCCAACGACACACAACATATACAAAGAGCAAACACTATAATAATGATTCCATAGAAAATGAAACCATGAGGCCCCACTTATATACTATATTTCACAAGCATGCAAGAAAACTAATGATAATGGGCACCTTGCCCAAACCATATAATTTAAAAATCCTAATAATTTCGTTCAATCCATTATTTAGTGGTATGACTTTTCTTAAGGCGAATTTGTGTGTTTGCAATTGTAATATTTCTCTTTTATAACTATCTTATCGAATCCTTGGATTCGATAACGGACAAAGTCCTTTTCAAAAACACCATACATTCGGGATTAGATCTCTTTTACATTAATCAAATCCTAATGACCAGTTGGCTAAAATTTTAGTGGAGGGCAACTTTTTCTTACTACCCCTACATAATCAAGTATTTTTTAATTTAATAAGATTTTTTTTTTTACATAGATACGATAACAATAATATTAATCAAAATCATTGAAGATACGTAGTTTGATAAATTATTATCGAACCCAATTGTGTTCAGCCTTTGGAAGGTTTATATTTTTGTTTATAATATGTAGGTGTTGTAGACATCTTTTCTTGAGCTTGGGCTTAAGAGGATGAGTTTTAATAGACTTATTTTCAAATCATTCCATGTAAATATCAGCTATAATAAGTGATAAGGGTGATCCTATTTATACTCTTTCGATATCATAAATCTTATTTTGGAAGTTGAAATATGTTGATTTAAATCACAGGTTGTAGTCTCCTCGTCAGTAATATCCTTGATAACATTGATGGCATCATGTACTATAATTTTGGTAAAAAGTGAAACAACATCAAAACTAATTAGTAGATCTTGATCATCAATGCTTGTATTATTGATTTCATTGATCATATGTGAAGAGTATTTGATATAGGAGGGAGTTAGACCAACCAAACTCCTAAGTTTTTTAGCAAGATATTTTGCTAATTTGTTTGTGGGAGAGATAATGGTATTAACAATTGGTCTTAATGAAGCACTGTCTTTGTGAATCTTAGGCAGCCCATATATTTGTGGAACCATACAGTTTTGTAGAGCTAGGTTGGTCTTCAAACCATCATCCAAATATGATTTTTTAATAGTGAGTGCCACTTCCTTCATGATTTTACCACTAGGATCTTTGTTGAGTTCTTTGTAACTCTCATTGTTCCATAAATGGTCCAACATTTTGTTTTCATAATCTAATATGTTCAAGATTAATGTGGAATTTCCTTTATCATCTCTCATCACCATTATTTATTTATTTTTCTTTAACTTATTCAACATTATAGCTTCATCACTATCAATATTTTGTTTTGGTAGTTTGGAATTTTTTTATTAAAACAACACATTCTTGCCTCAACTTCTCATCCTTCTCATATGGGACATAAGTAATAGAATTTTCAATATCACACAATAATTCCTTAACTGATATTTTCCTCAGTAATATTGAGAAGTTCAAACCATAGTCCAAAACCCTATGATAGCCTAGTTGGACCAATGCCCAAACCTTATCCTTCCCTTGTTTTGTTGTCTCACTACAGGTGCTAAGTTGTCCCAAATTAACTCAATTCTCAGTCCAAGTTCCCTTTATAAACTTTAAATCTTTTACTCATGTCTCCTACATGATTATAATGGCAATTATGGTTCTCGGTTCAATTATAACATAGGCATTTTGGCTCTAGTCTTCGACAGGACTGAGGCTAAGTTCAGGGTCTCATTAAAAGGCACAACATTATTTTTATAGATAAGGCCTCGAGAACTTCTGTTTTCTCATACGGCCTATGGTTTTAACCATGGGCTAAGGAAAAAAGAGATAAAAGGTGTTTAGTGCCAAGTCTGTAAACATACGATCCTTGTCACCATATGACCCGAAGTTATGACCATGGATTACTCTTCGCAAATTCAAAAAGTGACCTTCTAACTCACTATGGAAACATGATCAAGTCAGTTGGCCCCATGTAATGTGTGGTAACCCACCAGAGTTACCTTTTGCAAATCGGCATGGATGCTAATGGCCAGACAACTCTATGCGTGAATAGAGCCCGTGTCGTTGATATTATCCTTTAGCATGTGATCCGACAATGCAAATTTAATCTCCCAAATCTATTGTTTGGGTGGAAGATCAATAGGGATCGTTGATCTAAATATGATCAACGATCAATGATAAATCCTTGAGAGCTTATCATGTTCCCTTTAATTTTGATATAACGGTTTGAATTGCCTTAGCTCCATATCTGACGATCAGAATCCACAGTCGTGTAGAACACGAGTTTACACTACACATTCCCTAGACCGATTAAAAAGTCCAATTGACAGAATACCAATTTACAATTTGGAGAGGAATAGTCAAGTATCGATCACTGGATTGATTCGAGAGACATCAAACACACATGAACACCACAAATAGGATTCAAGCCAAGCATTCTTTTTATTGATTCAATACCAGAACTCGAGAGTGCAGACTTTCTCAAAGTTTTTTTATACAATCCCATACACAAAAAACTTCACTCTCTCCAACCCCTACTTTAGAAAAATTTCACAATAGTATAGCTCAATGAGCTCTTGTATGGGTCTAGCAACCAGATCCAATCAAATCTCAACAAATCCTCTAAAATCACTCATCCTATGCTAAAAATCAGTAACATAATACACCTATTACAACCAAACTCAGTCTATATGCTTTCTAGAGACACCTTAAACTAATTATTACAATGAAAATGAAAATTAAGGGAATTAACCCCCTTTAGTAAATGTTTTGACCCTCTTAGGGTCAAAATCAAGAATTTCACTTGATGCTCCTGTATTAGATTCCTGTGTGTTGACACTTAAAAATGCAATGATGAATATTATGCTCGCAAATGATTTCCAACCTCTATTAATTATTTATATCAATAATAAACTAGTAGGTGGGACCCCCTTTAGGCTTGTGGTGCTATGATGGATATGTTGTCCTTAGGTTGTTTTCTTATGTGATGGTACCAACACAATCTTCTACAGTTCGTTGTTTCGAACCATGGTTAAAATGTTGTGGTGACGTAAGATGATTGGTTGATTAATTAATGGCACTGATAGTTTTGATGACCACTCTGAGATTATGTTAAGGATTCCCTATGGATGAAAGGATTATTATAAGTTTTGTTTTGATATTGCAATTAAATATGGCATTAATTGGTTTAATATGATATTGATAAAAGGGATAATGTTGGGGCTCTTTTAAATAAAAGCACTATACACAAGCTCTAATTCTATGTATTATTGTGGCAAAAAGAGGTGCAACAAACCTTTGCTACTAGACTTATGCACCTTATTAGATGTTAGATGTTGAATTCACATGGGTTAATGTTATAACACATTGTTATTTTGGAGAGTTTGACATTACCAAAGTTGGCACACTATGAAAATGGGATATAGCAATGGTTATGTGGTTGATTAAATGCTTAGTCCTATGGTGAATTGGTTGGCTTGTACGTTGAATTGAATGAGGTTGGAGGGAGAAGTAACGTGCATTTACTGCACGTCACTCAAACACCCCTCGAGCCCGTCACCCTAGTCATACTTGCATTTTGGTTTTTGGCTCTGGTGGTTGTTGATGCTCCACATTGTTTGGTTGTGAAGGAGGCATACAGTCTAGTCTCTTCCTTGCGTGGGATTTTCCAGGTATGGGTTCCTTACTCTTCCATCCGTGATGGTTTCTCTGCCCTTCGAATCAATTTTTGGCTTAGGATTGCTTGCAGTCTATGTGTTTCTTAAGCTATTATTGGATATTTGAACTGTGTATTGGTGTTGTGTCCATGGTTTCTTCTGGTGATTATTCTGGACTTTTGGAATTTTAAACAAAAAAATGGTTGTGCTCTCCTTGTTGTGTGTAATCTTTGCATGGGTTTATTGATAAAATAGCAGTGAAGCATGCTCGGTTGGCTTGGGTTTTGGGTATGGTTTCTCTGTGGAAGTTTATTATGTTTGAAAAGATCTAAGCCCTATGCATAAGTAATACCACCAGTCTCTGTGTTTAATAATTTCCACTCCACTTTCGTTTCTGTGGTTGATGTTTTCGATCATCTGGGTTGCAATGTGAATTGTTGAGAGCTTAAAGTTTTTCTTGCCTTGACTTGGCAAAACCTCGAGTTGTTAGCTATCATAGAGTTACCCTCACTAACATTGTTGCTTGGAAAGTAGTGCACATTCTGAATGATCCAGGTGGATATCGGTGGTCATCCACCTTTTCCAACTGACTCAAAATAATTTTCTGGCAATTTTGGTAATTTACTATTTTTAGCAATTTTCACTTTCGGAACCGTTTTGATGCCCTAAACGATGTTTTTTGAGAAAACAATTATGCAATATAGTATTTCCTTCAATATTGTCCTAAAATGAATCTCCTCGACAATACCTTTCCAATGGGCTATCATATGCCTAAAACAGAGATCGTATGCAAAAGTTATGACCCCGAGAAGTTGATGTAGGAACTTACCCAAACGGGGCCCACATGACTTTTGGCGCTTCATCTCCTAGGGTTAGGTTTTTGGATGTTTAGGGTTTTTGACATTCTTGCTTATTGTAAAAAATGCCTTTAGAGCCTCATTGTAATCATCTTCTTGCGAATGAGTGCATCTGTCACATCTCTTCTCAGAGATAAGGTGTCACCATTCCAACAAGCTTGTTTCTGCTGCATTTTACAGTTTCAACTTATTTCGTTATTGAATAAAAAACCAATTTTACTATATCTCTATTATTTTTTGTTAAGCATATGTTAATAATATGTAGTCATTTCATTTTGATCATACAATCTGGATCAGTGGTATCAGAGTCGTCTGCTCTTTGTCATCTTAATGCATGTCCCCAACGAGATCGAAGTACAAAAAGCTGGGTCTCGAGCTTGTTTCTCTTGAGGAAAAAATCTCTCACACACCCAAGCAAACTCTCATGGCAGGAGAAAATAAAGATGACGAGATAGGATATCCTTTCAAACTGTTGATTGAGGAAGCCCCCACACAACAGAGGAACGAGATGATTGATAGTTTCGCGCAAATCCTTCGACGGCTACCAACATGTGATGCATCTTCTTCGAGCCGAGGCACCTCCCCCTTAAAGGTACAAATAAACTTAGATATTCCTATAATTGAAGGTCAGATAGATGCACATGCTGTATACAAGTGGTTGAATCTACTAGAATGGTATTTTTCTATCCATAACTTTTCAAATAGAGAAAAGATTACTTTTGCGCTCCTCAAAGTTGTTCCCCTTGTCGAAGATTGGTGGGAAACTTTCTGTGAGAAAAAGGAAACAGAGGAAACCTTATTATTTACAATCATGGCCACTTGGGAATCCTTCAGGGATGCTATTAAGGAACAATACTACCCTTTCAGAAGTTATGACGACTTGTATTCCAAATGGACCACACTGTTGCAAGAAAGAGACCAAGTAGTTCCAGATTTCACAAATATCTTCCATACCTAGCGCACCAAGCTGGGTATCAAAGATTCGGAGAGACATCTGGTGCTCTACATAGATACATCCAGATCGAAATGGAATTTCTGGACATCTCATCCTTGGACGCAGACTACCGATATGTCATCAAAATCGAGTAGAAGCTCAAACAGAAGACGCGACAATTTGGGCCTGGGAACCCCTCACAAAAAAATCCAAGAAAGGGTGGCCCCAACCCACAGAAAAAAGGACAAAGAAAAGATGGACAATATCAGGACAACCAATCCAAGCCACAAACAAAGGACACCGGAAAGACAAGGAAATATACTGGGAAGTGGTGCGACTTCCATAAGAGCCCTTGGCATAACAGTGCTAACTTCTGCTCAAAGTAGTCATTGGTGGCCGAAGTGAAAGCCTCTAAATCAGATGCAGATTCTGACTCTGAGTGAGAACTAGAAAGGGGAAGATAGATCATTGACGCGGAAACTAATGCCACTGTTACTACTACCCAGCTCTAGCCTGGTGAACTAGACGAGCCAGAAGAAGGAGAGCACATTTTCCATTCACAAATGTGGGTAAAAGGAACCCCACTGCACTTCATCATTGATAGCGGTAGCCAGAAGAACCTCATATCAGCAGAGGTCGTCAAGCGGTTGGCCCTACCGACAATGCTACACCCACAACCCTACACCATTGGATGGCTCTGCCAAGGAAGCGATCTCCACATCAACCAACAGTGTCGACTTTCATACGACATCAAGCCCTTCAAAGACGAGGTATTGTGTGATGTTGCTCCTCTCAAAGTTTGTGATGTTCTTTTGGGCCAACTTTATTTATAGAAACGTCATGTTGTATATGAGTCTAGGCCTCGTAGTTTTATTATTAATTTGAACAGGAAATTGTACAGGATACCCGAGGCAGTCCTACCTAGTGCTATTTCCTTGATCTCTGCTAAGCAATGTAGGAAGGTCATCTCTCAGATGAGGAAGTTTGTCTTCTTTGTGATTCTCTCTCATAATAAGAGAAAGATCATAGCCACATCCAAGGTCTCTGTGGCCGACCTCTCCACACAACATAAGCAAGTAGATAAGTTCATGGAATAATACTCAGATATCTTCTCCTCACCCACCGAGGTACCTCTGCACTGCCAGGTCAAGCACCCCATCGATCTAACCCCTCATGCACTGCTACCCAATGGGCTAGTCCATTATCAATCTCTGTTAGAGAATGAGGAGATCAAGCAACAAATCCAAGAACTGCTCCGCAAGGGGCACATCCATCACAACTCATCACCTTGCGGGAGCCCAATCATTCTGGAACAAAAGAAAGATGGAACCTAGTGACTCTGCATTGATTATCGGGCTCTGAATAAAATCATAGTCAGAAACCAATACCCGATTCCCCAAGTCGACGACCTCCTTGATCAACTCACGGGGGCAAAATACTTCAGTAAGATTTATCTAAAGTCTGGCTACCACTAGGTCTTGATAAAACAGATAGATGTATAGAAGACCACCTTTAGGTCAAAGGAAGGCCCTTTTGAATGGTTGGTCATGCCCCTTTGTTTTGCAAATGATCCAGCCACTTTCATGATGATGATGGATGATATCCTACAACCATTCACCAATAATTTTGTAGTGGTGTATCTGGATGACATTCTCATTTACAACAAGACTTGGGTCGAACACTTGCAACATATTCAATAGGTTTTTCACACCCTGTGGTAGCACAAGCTATACGCCAACTTGGAAAAATGCTCCTTCGGCATGGATAGGGTCCATTACCTGGGCTGCATCATTGATCATAATGGCGTACATGTGGATCCAGCCAAGATCCAAGTCATCCGTGACTAGCCAGCCCCAATCACACTCACTGAGCTTCAGAGCTTCTTGGGCCTTGCCAATTTCTACCACAGGTTCATGTTGGGATTCTCTCATATTGCATGGGCCCTCGGTCAAATAACCAGGGGTGGTGGTAAGGAAAAAATTGTGTGGGGCTGGTCCCAACAACAAGTGTTCGATGATTTGAAGCATCGCTTGTGCTCAGCCCCAATACTTTCACTTCCAAACCTACAACAACCCTTTGAGATCGAGACATATGCTTCAGACTATATTGTGGGCATCATTCTCACTCATCTTGGCCACCCCGTGGCCTATCATAGTGAGATACTATCAGATGTTGTCCGTAAGTACCCTACTTATGACAAGGAAATGTACTCCATTGTGAAAGCTTGCCACCAGTGGAGACATTACATTCTCGAGAAGGAGACAATCATCCACATTGATCATAATCCACTGCAGTTCATGCAGACACAAGGAAAATTTCAGAATGACCACCATATAAAGTGGTTCACATACTTGCAACAATTCCACCTCAACATCAAGTATAAAACAAGAAGCACCAATCACGTCGTTGATTGCCTTAGAAGACCGCCATCCATGGCGCTCACCATGATGCTAGAATCTTGTGACCATGATACCTTTGGATGGCCTGAACTCTATGAGACATACTCAAACTTCTCCACCACCTACCAAATGTTGGGTGTAAACACAATTGTCGATAACTTCCATCTTCAGGATGGGTTGTTGTGTCGTCTGGGCCATATCTGTGTTCCATCAAGAGAGAAAGAGAAGCTAATCTAGGAATACCACTACAGTCGTGTGGCAAGACACTTTGGCATCGAAAAGATAGTGGCAGTGCTACAGAATCATTTCTACTGGTTGAAATTTTGACAGGAGGTTAGCAAGTATATCAAGTCCTGCATTGCCTACGATATTGCCAAACCAACCACTAAGAAAAATGGCCTGTACACCCCTCTTCCTACTCCTGACAGGCCATGGGAATCCATCTCATTGGAATAGATGCCAGGCCTCTTTTCCACCAAGCAGGGAAATGACGATGTTTTTTTGGTGGTTGATCGATTTTCTAACATGGTGATTCTGGTTTCATGCAAGAAGAGCATCACAGCAGAGGCCACTACCAATATCTTCTTTGAATGAGTCTGGGTACATTTTGAAATCCCACAAACCATTGTCTCTGACTGGGACAATCGATTTCTCAACACATTTTGGTTGAGCCTCTGGTCATTGCTGGACACCAAGCTCACCAAATCCACGACCTTCCACCCCCAGACAGATGGCCAAACCAAGGTCGTAAATCGAATGATTGTGCATATCCTTCGCATGTATAATTAAAATCACCATCACACATGGGATGAGAGCCTTCCCTATGTCCAACATAGCTACAATCGAGCCCTACATAGCTCAACCATCCACAACCCCTTTCAGGTGGGGTTGAGATTGCAACCATTGGGTCCCATAGATGTTTCACTTCCACTTGCGGTCACCTCGACTGATTCATCTCTTGCTCTAACTAAAGCTGACAAAGCCACTCAGTTCATTGATCGGATCCAACACACCCACCAATAGGTTCAGGATATCCTACAGAAGTCCAGTGACAAGTACAAAAAGCGGCATGATCAACATCGGGTTCCACATAAGTTTCAGGTAGGCGACAAAGTTTGGTTGCACTTGCAGAAAGAACGCATTATAGGACCCCATTGGAATATCATCCCACTCTGTTATGGGTTTTATACCATCACTAAGGTTGTGGGGGATAATGATTTTGAGCTCAACATTCCTCCTTTCCTTGGCCTGCGCCCAGTGTTCAACGTGGATCTCCTTCGCCCTTATTTCCCACCATTATTGGACACCTCAAAAGTAGCAGAACAATTGACACCAACAAAGATCAACCCCGACTGCATACAACAGGCATCCAATGATCAGATTGTGGACACACGGATCAAGGGAACTTGACAACAAAGGATCCAACTTTATTTAGTCGTCAAAGAAGGGCATCTCCTACACCAAGGCAAGTGGCTCACCCAGGGCCAAATTCAGTAGACATTTCCTCATTTGATGGGGGACCTCAACGCAATGGAGACCATTTATTCCTAAGGAGGGAGGATTGATCTAGGTGGATATCATTAGTCATCCACCTTTTCCAACTAGCTCAAAACAGTTTTCTAACAATTTTGGTAATTTACTGTTTTTAGCAGTTTTCACTTCCAAAGCCGTTTTGAGGCCCTAAACGATGTTTTTTGGGAAAACATGTGTACACTATCAAAGTTCCTTGGATATTGTGGCTAAAATTAATCTATTTGACAACACCTTTCCAACGGGATATCATACACCTAAAACGGAGATTGTATGCAAAAGTTACGACCCCGAGAAGTTGATGTACTAACTTACCCAAACGGGGCCCACATGACTTTTGGCGCTTCATCTCCTAGGGTTAGGTTTTTGGATGTCTAGGGTTTTTGGAATTCCTTCTTACTGTAAAAAATGCCTCTAGAGCCTCATTGTAATCATCTTCTTGCGAATGAGCGCAACCATCACATCTCTTCTCAGAGATAAGCCACCACCATTCCAACAAGCTTGCTTCCGCTGCATTTTACAATTTCATCTTATTTTGTTACTGAATAGAAATCCAGTTTGACTGTATCTCTATTATTTTGTGTTAAGCACCTATTAATAATCTATAGTCATTTTGTTTTTCTCATAAAATCCGGATAAGTGGTATCAAAGCCATCTGCTCCTTGTCGTCTTAATGCATGTCCCCAACGAGGTCGGAGTACAAAGAGTTGGGTCTCGAACATGTTTCTCTTGAGAACAAAAGCTCTCACACACCCAAGCGACCTCTCATGGAAGGAGAAAAGAAATATTACAGGACATGAGATTCTTTCAAATTGTTTATTGAGGAATCCCTCACACAACAGAGGAACGAGATGATGGATAGTTTCGCATAAATCCTTCGGCGGCTACCAACAGGCGACACATATTCTTCAAGCGGAGGCATCGGCCCCTTCAAGGTACAAATAAACTTAGATATTCCTATATTTGAAGGTAATATATATGCAGATTCTATAGACAAGTGGTTGAATCTACTAGAAGGGTATTTTTCTATCCATAACTTTTCTAATAGAGAAAAGATTACTTTTGCGCTCCTCAAAGCCATTCCCCATGTCAAATATTGGTGGGAAACTTTCTGTGAGAAAAATAAAATAGAGGAACCCTCATTATTTAAAGTCACGACCACCTGGGAATCCTTCAGGGATGCTATTAAGAAACAATACTACCCTGTCAAAAGCTATGATGACTTGTATACCAAATGAACCACACTGCGGCAAGAAAGAGACCAAGCAGTGCCAGATTTCACAAATATCTTCCATACCTTGCACACCAAGCTAGGTATCAAATATTAAGAGTGAAATCTGGTGCTCAAGTATCACTGTGCTTTGCACAGATACATCCAAACCGAAATGGAACTTTTGGACATCTCATCTTTGGGCGCGACCAACCGATATGTCATCAAAATAGAGCAGAAGCTCAAATAAAAGACGTGTAAATTTGGGCCTGGGAACCCCTCACAACAAAAGCCAGGAAAGGGCGGCCCCAACCCAAAAAATAAAGGATAGAGAAAATATGGACAGTATCAGGACAAATAGTCCAAGACATAAGAAAAGAAGGACACCAGAAAGACAAATAAAGATACCGGGAAGTGGTGTGACTTCCATAAGATCCCTTGGCATAAAACTATTGGTTGTCTCTCAAAGAATTTGTTGGTGGACGAAGTGAAAGCCTCTGAATTAGATGCAGATTCTGACTCTGAGCTAGAACCATAAAGGGGAAGAGAGATCATTGACGCAGAACCCAATGCCACCGTTGCTACCACCAAGCTCCAGCCTAGTAAACTAGATGAGCTATAAGAAGGAGAGCACCTCTTCCATTCACAATTGTGGGTAAAAGGCACCCCATTGTTACACATTATTTTCATCATCCCTATGACCATTAATGATGTAAACCTATCTATTTTTTTCATAGGGGTCAGTAGCCTGAGTTCCCGAAGAAATAAGGGAGAAGAACTTTTCCTAAGAAAAGAAGTTGCATTTCCCTTTGTAAAAACCCTATTAAATAGGATTTTTGCATGTTGCACTATAGATAGGGTGTGAAAATTCCTAGTTTTCACAGAGTGCACCATAGCTAGGTCGTGAAGTGTTCACAGGTTGCTATATAGGTAGGGTGCGAGAATGCTCACACGTGGGAAAAAAACCATTTTTTCAATGCTTCGAGAATGAGAAACTTCCATGGTGAGGTGGCATCCGAATGGTTTGGATCTTACTCACCTTCATGATTTAGTGGGATCATCCTAACCTCCTCACCTTATCCTCTTTGACTTATAAAAGGAGAGGAGCTCTCATGGGGAAGGTTAGATTTTATCTTTTGATTGTGGAGCTTGGATTGGATTGAGCTTTGGAGATTGTTAGCTTGGCTAGATGAGCCATTTTGTCAAGATGGATTGTGAATATTATCAGATCTATGCTCTCAGAATTCTTGGAGTGGAAGTGTGTGGGGAACGAAGGATAGTTGGAAGGGACCTTACGACATCAAGGCCATGGTTGTAATCTCTCTTTCACATTTAATATGATACAGTAATATGAATTTCCTATAAAGCTTGTTGTGTTTTATTGTATGATTCCTTGATCACATACATAGGTTTATATTGAGTTTATGCTATTACTATCACTTTGGTTGGTTGCGTTCTTTTGCAGGTTCATCATTATATGAGCATTGGAATGGAGCTAGGATGGCGATGACGAGAGGAAGCGACATTTAAACAGTATGTCACCTATCTCTCTTTAGTTAGTAAATTCAATATCTAAAACTTAGGGAAAGCGTCATGTTCTGGTGTGTTTTTTTCTAGATCTAGGTGGATCTAGGGAGATCAGTTAGTGTCCGCACCTACCGATTTATCCCATAACAAAATTGGTGACTATACTGGGGAACGAATTGTTTCCTAGTTAGTCTAGTTTCCCTTCCTTTGATTGCTTGTTTTCTGGTCTTTGAGTCTGTGGGAGATCTATCCAGACTCTCTCGATCTGAAAGTTCACTTAGATGCTTTGTCCTTTTTCCAAATTCCTTTTGATTACAGACATTCCCACACTTCACCTTTATATAGCCTACGAAAACCCTTGATTTTCGCACCTTACTGTTCAGTCCAGTGCGACCTTCTCACACCCTACCTGTGTCTAGACTGCAAAAATGCCTAATTTTCGCACTGCACCTCACTACTAGGTTGTGAACTTGTTTGTAAATTTTTTTGGATTGGGTCTTGTTATCTTTTGATGCCCAGTTTTTCTTTGATCAGTTGGATTGAACTTTTGGAGACTATATTGATTTGTTTACAGTCTGCTTGGCATTCTTTGAGTTGCTTTTAGCCATCTTTGCTTTGTTTGGTTTTGAAGGATTAGTCTCTTGCTTTGAGTGTCTTTCAATTACAAAGCATGTGTTTTCTTTAGAATTGTTTAGGGAAAGATCATATTTCTTCTGAATAGTTTTCTTTAAAAGAAAACTTTTAGTTTGGGTTTCTTTGTTTTAAGAAAGTTCATTATTTCTTTTAGTGAAATTTTTGAAACAAAAAGATTTAATTTCTTGCTTTATATTAGATTGGGGGCATCCTTGCATTTGAATTAGCGAAATTGCATGATTCTTGGCATTTTTTGGTCTTGGTATACAGTCTCTTTAAATCATTTCTTGAAGATATTGATATTGATAAGTTTTAAAATTTTGGGACATCGTGCATATGGGAATGATAAATGTTTTCTCCTTCTTGTAGCATAGCTTTCATCGAAATGAAAATATTGCATCTTCAACTCTTTGCATAACTTTCAAGTCATTCAAAACACCATATTGTCCACTCCATTTTCCTCTTGAGTAACAATAGCCATAAAATGAAGCGCTTATAAAAATTGATTAGAAATTTTTATATTTTCTGGTAGAAAACCTACATTAGATTAGTTGTAAGGCTTTGGAATAGGTGTGAAAGATAAATTTTCAAAGCTACAAACAAACATAGAATCTTGAGTTAGGGAACGATGAAATCCACTTATTACATTTTGTCTTGGGAAGCCCTTCTCACACAAGGGTCAATCACGAGGTCACATTGAGATTGGCAGTGTTACTCACACTGCTTTGTTGGTCTTGGTGTAGAGAGTGCACGTATTATGGGGGTCGCTTGAGAGGTATACCCACAATGATGAGTGGAAGCCTTTCAAGTTGATTTCGGGTTAGATACCCTACCCTTGTGCATGGATTAGACTGTCGACTATATCCCCAGGCATCACTGTAGTGATTGGTAACCTTAGTGGCCTATCTCTTTAGGGTCTTTACACAAGGTGACTGTGGAGGGGCAAGTCTTCACGGTACCTGGAATCGACGTTGGCCAAACTCACCTGGGCTCCTTGGAGGGTATACCCACGATTATGTGTGGGAGCTTGCACCAGGGTGTAAGTCTATTAAGTAGGTCGTCAACATAACTTTTCCACCCGCTCTATCTCATCCCCTTCTTACTTTGTTCCTGCGATGTTGGATTTCATCACCAACTAGTGTGCTCATTGTGGGAAGGTTTTATTTGCTTTCTTGCTTACTAGATTTTTAGCGTGTGCTGTTTGTTTTCCCTAGTGGACTCTAGGTTGGATTTTTGTTATTAATGGCGTCAATTCCCATAATGACCAATGAAGGAACCCCTGCTCTAGGGGAACCTTTTGTTTTTCCTTCTTATGGAAACATTGGTCCTCCTCACATCGCTACTTTGAGCCTTCCAGGTCTCACAATTGGATTACTAGTATGGTTGTTTTCCACTAAGGTAATCTCGAATGCAATTCATTCTTCAGTCGCAAGAACTTCTCCCCAAGAACATCAACCTCATGTTGATCCTTCACCTTCTTCACCAGTAAGGTCTTCTTTTCCTTCTTCGCTTGCAAGGTCTCCTTCTGTTTCATCTTCTTCGTCGAGTGAAAGTTCTGAAGCTAGTAACCCGATGAATAAGAAGAAGAAGAAAAGAAATCTTAAGAAGAAGAAAGATAAACAAGGGTCAAAACCTCCAACCACTGTCAAAAATGTTGGAAAACAATCAGTTACTATTACTCATGCTGGGAGTGTTGATGATGTCAAGATCACCCAAACAACTCATAAGCCCAAGTACCCTTGCAGGCTTTGTAAGGGTAGCCATATTCTTAAGGATTGCCCTGGTCTATCCAAGGTTATAGAAGCATGGTCTACATCTCCTTTCCAGTCCACGTCGTCGACCTCTGAACAACATGTTGATGACCCCCCGTCAACTAGTCAAGATACCATTGGGAAGAAGAAAAGCAGAGTCAAGTTCTCGTGCATACTATGCAAAGGGAGTCATCTCACTCATCTTTTCCCTCGTATGGACGAAGCCTCGAAATTGTTGGAAGACATGATTGTTTCATAGCCTCAACTTCCAGCTGCTTATCACAATCTTACTCTTGACCCCCCTATAGTTGATGGAATGATCACTCTGGTCCCTTCACCGGTCAATCTGGTTGATCATGACGTCAATCTGGTCATATCCTTAGTTGAACAAGTTGACAAAGTGGTTGATACGATACCACCCTCGGTCAATCCCTCTCTCCCCTCAGAGAGTGAAACTAAAGTGGTCGATCCAATCCCATCCTCGGTCAATCCCACTCTCCCATTAGAGAGTGTCACCCAAGTGGTCGATCCATTTCCATCTGTCGACCCCATTCTCCACTTGGAAAATGCAACCCAAGTGGTTGATCTGATCTTGTCATCGGTCGATCCTACTCTCCCGATAGAGAGTAAACCCAATATTTCTCACGTTTTTCTCATTGACACTAAATCTACAGTGCCGGGGGGCATTCCTCCTTCTCCTGTGGAACCTCCTCCAAGTAATGAAGTCATCCTTTTTAATTGAGGTATGCTAACTCGACCTCATCTTCCCTCTCACATTCCTTTCTAGATTACAATAGAGTTTTGTGGTCGAGACATTCCTCAAACACTGATAGATGAAGGTTCGTCTGTTAGTATTTTGTCCTCTATTGCTTGGCAAGCTTTGGTTTATCTTCCGCTTGCACCGGTTACACAAAATCTGTTATCTTTTAACAGAAGAACTAGTCAACCTTTAGGGATCCTTCCTCAGTTTCCTGTAACTTTGGGAGGGAAAAATGTCTTCGTTGATGTCATGGTAGTCCAAGATCCCTTGGATTTCGCTTTACTTCTTGAGCGGGATTATGTCTATGCCATAAAAGTTATTGTGTCCACTCTTTTTCGTGTGAAGAATTGTGACTTTTGATCAACTTTAATTCATTGATCCTGACTGGATTACCTCCCTAAATGGTTCTTATATGCAGATGGTATCGCCCCCACCACAGGTCAATTATGTGGCATTGTCTCCCATGAATTCAACTTCTGATGACTTAGATCTGGTAGTTGACATGGTCATCTCTTTGGTAGGGCTATTGAAGCCCGACCTTCTTACCCCTATCGCGGCCCTCGACATGTGTTCCTTCCAGAGTGTGTTTCTTTCATCGAGTGAAGATCTCTTGGAGGCCATGACCAAGTTTCATCCCTTGACATTGTGTGCTTCTAGAGCATCGTCCTCTTGGAAGCCATGATCAAGAAGAGATCTTTGAGCATGGTTTTCTGATTTCAAGCTCATTAAAAATGAAACCGGTTTCGAGGATAGTTTTTGCGTCTTTGAGGCAACCTCGTTAAAAAATGAAACAGAGGTATTTGAGCATGGTTTTCTGATTTCAAGCTCGTTAAAAAATGAAACCTGTTTCGAGGATATTTTTTGCGTCTCTGAGGCAACCTCATTAAAAAATGAAACAGAGGTCTTTGAGCATGGTTTTCTGATTTCAAGTTCATTAAAAAAATGAAACCATATTCGATGATAGTTTTGTGTCTTTGTAGCAACCTCGTTAAAAAATGAAATAGAGGTTCCAAGAATAGTTCCTATTTCTCTGTCAAGCTCATTAAAACATGAAACAATGGTCTTGGGATTATACCTAGAATCACAAGCATAGCTCCTCTCCTGTGTCAAGCTCGTTAAAAAATGAAACAACTTCCCCCTCTTTGTTTGATTCAAGTCCTTCATCTAGTATTTGAAGCTTCATTTCATCCTCCTTTGCAGTTGGAAGAAACAAAGCTTGAGGGGAAATGATTTCAGCCTTTGGACTTCATGCTGAATTTAGAGCTGCTATTTTCTTAAGCTGGGGTCTAAGTACCAACCATCCCTGTGTTATGCGTTGCGAAGTCCAAGCATAGTTTTCTATGGTTCAATCTTGTGTAAAAATGAAACCAGCTACCTCAAGCATAGTTTCCTCTGGTTCAAGCTTGTGTAAAAATGAAACAAGGTCCAAGCATAGTTTTGTTTAGTTTTTAAGCTTGTGTAAAAATTAAAATCTATCCCAAGCATAGTTTTGTTTTGTTTTAAAGCTTGCGTAAAAATGAAAGCAATCCTGAGCTTAGTCTTTATTCTTTCTCGTGCTCATAAATACATGAGAATAAGTCACCGAGCTTAGTCTTTTTTCTTTCTCATGCTCGTAAATCAATGAGAATGTAACAGAGTAAACTTTTATCACTTTTTCAGACTCGTAAAGGTTATACGAAAAAGGAACCCCCTGGAGTTCCCTTTAAGCTCTTTTCAGACTCTCTAAACATGAAAAGATTGCCGAGTGATCTTGTTCTTTTCACGCTCGTTAAAGTATTTGAAGAAAACATCTATTGAGCGATAGTTTATCTCTTTTTCAGTCTCATCAGACTACTTTATGAAAAAGGAACTAAGAGATTTCTCTTTAAGTGTTTTTTAGACTCTATAAACATGAAAAACCCCTGAGTTTTCTTTCTTTGGACTCATAAAACAAACATTGAAAGGCCCATGTGGGACCGAACCACTCCTTCCTAGGGTTCGTTAAACATACTCCAAGAGACTCGTCCAAAGGATGAGCTTACATTACAAGCATATGTTATACTCCTCAAGCTTGTGTAAAAATAAAGTGGTACTCGCCAAAAATGGTGGGGGGGAAATTTGGGAAAGAAATGTGTCTAAATCTGTATTCTATGGAAGAGTCGCTTTTGAACATGACACCCTTTCACTCGCTTTGTGCCTAGGTTGGAAAATTCGCTCGTCTCTTGATCATACTCCTTAGAAGATTACCCGTTGTCCTGTGATCCCTATTGTTGATTCAGTGTTTCCAAGATAGTTGTCATGTCATCAATATGTTCAAAATGAAGTTCAACCCGAAAATCCTTCTATTTCGTCGGCCATTTCTGTAGTCTTTAAGCCTTCTATTGTGTCGACCATCCCTGAGTCAGTCCTAAATCACTTATTACTTTGATCTACCTCAAATCTTGTTACCTGTTTCATGTCATTGATGTGGGATACATTAAGGCCCTCCTGTGATGAGTATTTTCCTGTCAACTTCAACTCATTATCCAGGAATTAGACTTAGAAACTAATTGGCACCTTGGAACTTGCATGCCTCAATGGTAGGTTTCCTCGCTTTCGATAGTGGGTTTTCATTATTGACCCCTAATCGGAAGATTCTGCCAAATGTTCGACTCCAGCTCATTAATTTGCATTCGTTGGATTGTACTAGAGTACCTTGGGAGTCATTGACATTAATGGTGATTTCTCTCGCACTTGTTAATGGTTCTCATCATTGAACGGTAATCATGTGGTTTCTACCATTTTAGACTTCGACACATGTATTCGCATGGTTAGATTCATACTATAGAGTGGTGGAGATGAAGACCCTGAATCTTTTCTTAACAAATTCAGGTTGCATTGGAGTATATTCCATTTGTACTGTCGCATAGATTCGCATTGTATGTCTCGTGGCTATGCTCAAATTTGAGTCTTTAACACATAGATCCACAATGTATTTTTGGTGGCTATGTTCAGATTTGAGGCATAATGGCATGGATCCACAGTGTATGTTTGGTGGCCATGACCTGTACTACTTGACATGGATCTTTGCATGTCATCATTTATGCTTTGAGTCATTATTATTCTGAGTATGGGAATGCCTACCTCAATGATGATATATTATTGTACTGTATTTCCTTGTTTGTTGGCAGGTTTTCGACCAACGGTTTCTTGTTCCCTACACACACTCGACAAAGTATTTCAGCTATCACTCTGTTCTAACTTCATACTTTGAGGGGCTCTCTGTTACACATTATTTTCGTCATCCCTATGACCGTTAATGATGTAAACCTATATGTTGCCTTCAGAGGGGTCAGTAGCCTAAGTTCTTGAACAAAGAAGGGAGAAGAACTTTTCCTGAGAAAAGAAGTTGCATTTCCCTTTGTAAAAACCCTATTAAAGAGGATTTTCTCATGTTGCACTATAGCTAGGGTGTGAAAATGCCTAGTTTCCGCAGGCTGCACCATAGCTAGGTCACGAAGTGTTCGCAGGTTTCTATATAGGTAGGGTGAGAGAATGCTCACACGTGGGAAAAACAAGCATTTTTTCAATTCTTTGAGAAGGAGAAACTTCCATGGTGAGGTGGCATCCAAATGGTTTGGATCTTACTCACTTTCATGATTTAGTGGGATCATCCTAACCTCCTAACCTTATCCTCTTTGACTTATAAAAGGAGAGGAGATCTCATGGGGAAGGTTAGCTTTTATCTTTTGATTGTGGAGCTTGGATTGGATTGAGCTTTGGAGATTGTTAGTTTGGCTAGATGAGCCATTTTGTCAAGATAGATTGTGAATATTATCAGATCTATGCTCTCAGAATTCTTGGAGTGTAATTGTGTGGGGAACGAAGGATAGTTGGAAGGGACCTTACGACATCAAGGACATGGTTGTAATCTCTCTTTCACATTTAATATGATACAGTAATATGATTCTTTCCTATAAAGCTTGTTGTGTTTTATTGTATGATTCCTTGATCACATACATAGGTTTATATTGAGTTTATGCTATTACT
>ML828241.1:88658-114561 GCA_009831015.1 Picea engelmannii
TGATCACATACATAGGTTTATATTGAGTTTATGCTATTACTATCACTTTGGTTGGTTGCATTCTTTTGTAGGTTCATCATTGTATGAGCATTGGAACGAAGCTAGGATGGCGATGACGAGAGGAAACGACGTTTAAATGGTATGTCACCTATCTCTCTTCAGTTAGTAAATTCAATATCTAAAACTTAAGGAAAGTGTCATGTTCTGGTGTGTTTTGTTCTAGATCTAGGTGGATCTAGGGAGATCAGTTAGTGTCCGCACCTACCGATTTATCCCATAACACCCGCTACACTTCATCGTTGAAAGCGGTAGCTAGAAGAACCTCATCTCAGTAGAGGTCGTCAAGCATCTCATCCTACCGACAACACCGCACCCACAACCCTACACCATTGGATGGCTCTGCCAAGGAAGCGATCTCTATGTCAGCCAACAGTGTCGACTATCATACGAAATCAAGCCCTTCAAAGACGAGGTATTGTGTGATGTTTCTCCTCTTGAAGTTTGTGATGTTATTTTGGGCCAACCTTATTTATGGAAACGTCATGTTGTATATGATTCTAGGCCTTGTAGTGTTATTATTAATTTGAACATAAAATTGTACAAGATTCTCGAGGCAATCCCACCTAGTGTTATTTCCTTGGTCTCTGCTAAGCGATGCAGGAAGGTCATCTCTTATATGGGGAAGTTTGTCTTATTTGTTATTCACTCTCAGAATAAGCGAAAGATCACAGCCACATCTAGGGTCTTTGTGGCTGACCTCTCCACACAACAGAAGAAAGTAGATAAGGTTGTGGAATAATAATCAGATATCTTCTCCTCACCTACCGGGGTACCTCTGCACTATCAGGTCAAGTTCCCCATCGATCTGACCCCTGGTGAAACGTTGCCCAATGAGCCAGTCTATCACCGCTCTTTGTTATAGAATGAGGAGATCAAGAGACAGATCCAAGAAATTCTCCACAAGGGGAACATCCATCCCATCTCATCACCTTGCAAGAGCCCAATCATGATGGTATAGAAGAAATATGGAACATGGCAACTCTGCATTGATTACTGGGCTCTGAATAAAATCACAGTGATAAATCGATACCCGATTCCCCAAATCGATGACCTCCTTGATCAACTCACGAGGGCCAAATACTTCAGTAAGATTGATCTGAAGTATAGATACCACCAGGTCCCAATAGAACATACAAATGTATAGAAGACCGCCTTCAAGTCAAAGGAAGGCCTTTTTGAATGGTTGGTCATGCCCTTTGGTTTGGAAAATGATCCAGCCACTTTCATGAGGATGATGGACGATATCCAACAACCATTCGCCAATACTTTTGTAATGGTGTGTCTGGATGACATTCTCATTTACAGCAAGACTTGGGCCGAACACTTGCAGCATATTCAGCAGGTTCTGCACACCCTGTGGCAGCACAAGCTATACGCCAACTTGGAAAAATGATCCTTCGGCATGGACAGGGTCCATTACCTGGGATACATCATTGATCAGCATGGCGTACATGTGGATCCAACCAAGATCTAATTCATCTGTGACTGGCCAGCCCCAACCACACTCATTTATCTTCAAAGCTTCTTGGGCCTTGCCAATTTCTACCATAGGTTCATTTTGGGATTCTCCCATATTTCATGGGCCCTCAGCCAAATAACCAGGGGTGGTGCTAAGGAGAAATTTTCATGGGGCCGGTCCCAACAACAAGCGTTCCATGATTTGAAGAAAAAATTGTGCTCAACCCTAGTACTTTCACTACAATACCTAGAGAAACCCTTTGATATCGAGACAGATGCTTCAGACTATGTTGTGGGCATCATTCTCACTCAGCACGGCCACCCCGCAACCTATCATAGTGAGACAATATCATATTTTGTCCACAAGTACCCTACTTACAACAAGGAAATGTACTCCATTGTGCAAGCCTACCACCAGTGGAGACATTACATTCTTGGGAAGGAGATACTCATCCACACTGATCATAAGCCATTGGAGTTCATGCAGACACAAGGAAAATTGCAGAATGACCACCATCAAAAGTGGTCCACATACTTGTAGCAATTCCACCTCAACATAAAGTATAAGACAGGAAGCACCAATCATGTCATTGATTGCCTCAACAGACCACCAATTGCGGCACTCACCACAGTGTTAGAATATTGCATCCAGGAGACCTCTGGATGGCCCCAACTCTATGAGATAGACCCGGACTTTGCCACCACCTACCACATGTTGGGGGCAAGCACAATTTTTGATCATTTCCATCTTCAGGATGGGTTGTTGTGTCATCTGGGCCATATATGTGTTCCATCAAGAAAGCGAGTGAAGTTGATCTGGGAAGCCCACTAAATTCAGGTGGCATGACACTTTGGCGTCGAAAAGGTAGTGGTGATGATACATAAACATTTCTATTGGCTAAAACTTCGACAGAAGGTCAACAAGTATATCAGGTCCTGCACTGTCTGCGCTATTTTCAAACCAACCACTAAGAAACAAGGCCTATACACCCCTCTTCCTACTCATGACAGACCATGGCAATCCATCTCAATGGACTACATGTTAGGCCTCCCATCCACCAAGCAGAAAAATGACTATTTTTTTTTTGTGGTTGGTCGCTTTTATAAGATGGCGATTTTGGTTGCCTGCAAGAAGAGAATCACAACAAAGGCCACTTCCAAGCTCTTCTTTGAACGAGTCTGGGTACATTTTGGAATCCCACAAACCACTGTCTCATATCGGCATAGTTGATTTCTCAGCACAATCTGGTCGAGCCTCTAGTCACTGCTGGACACCAAACTCACCAAATCCATGAATTTCCACCCCCAGACAGATGGCCAAACCAAGGTTGTAAATCGAATGATTGTGCATATCCTTCACATGTATAAT
Organism: Picea engelmannii; assembly: GCA_009831015.1. NCBI lineage: Eukaryota > Viridiplantae > Streptophyta > Pinopsida > Pinales > Pinaceae > Picea > Picea engelmannii. The sequence continues at coordinate 91,546 of ML828241.1, forward strand.
TCAAATCACCCTCACACATGGGATGAGAACCTTCACTATTTCTAGCATAGCTACAACCAAGCCCTCCATAGCTCAACCGACCACAACCCCTTTCAGGTGGGGTTGGTATTCCAACCATTAGGTCCCATAGATGTTGCACTTCCACTTGCGGTCACCTCGACTGACTCATCTCCTGCTCCAACTAAAGATAAAAAAGCCACCCAGTTCATTGAGAGGATATAGCACATCTGCCAATAGGGTCAAGATATCCTACAGAAGTCCAATGACAAGTACAAACACCACCATGATCAACATCGGGTGCCACATAAGTTTCAGGTGGGTGACAAAGTTTGATTGCACTTGTAGAAAGAACACCTTACAGGTTCCCATAGGAAGCTTCTCTCACTCCATTATGGGACATACACCATCACCAAGGTCGTGGGGGATAATTCTTTTGAGCTCAACATTCCTCCTTTCCTTGGCCTACGCCCAGTGTTCAACGTGGATCTCCTTCGCCCTTATTTCCCACCATTATTGGACACCTCAGAAGTAGGAAAACAACTGAGACCAATAGAACTCAACCCTGACTGCATACAACAAGCATCCAATTATCATATTGTGGACACACGAATCAAGGGTACTCGACAACAAAGTATCCAGCTTTATCAAGTCATCAAAGAAGGGTAGCTCTTGCACCAAGGCAAGTGGCTCACTCGGGGCCAAATTCAGCAGAAATTTCTTCATCTGATGGGGAACCTCAATGCAATGGAGACCATTCCTTCCTAAGGAGGGAGTATTGATCTAGGTGGATATCGGTGGCCACCCACCTTTTCCAACTGGCTCAAAACAATTTTCTGGCAATTTTAGTAATTTACTATTTTTAGCCATTTTCACTTTCGAAGCCATTTTGAGGCCCTAAACGATGTTTTTTTTGGGAAAACGGGTTTGCAATATGGAAGTTCCTTCCATATTATGCCTAAAATGAATCTCCTCGATGGTACCTTTCCAACATGCTATCATACGCCTAAAATGGATATCATATACAAAAGTTACAACCCCGAAAAGTTGATGTACTAACTTACCCAAACAGGGCCCACATGACTTTTGGTGCTTCATCTCCCAGGGTTAGGTTTTTGGATGTATAGGGTTTTTGGAATTCCTTCTTATTGTAAAAAAGGCCTTTAGAGCTTCATTGTAATCATCTTCTTGTGACTGAGTGCAACCGTCACATCTCTTCTCAGAGATAAGATGCCACAAATTCCAGCAAGCTTGTTTACGCTGCATTTTATAGTTTCAGTTTATTTTGTTATTGAATAGAAAACCAATTTTATCGTTTCTCTGTTATTTTGTGTTAAGCACCTATTAATAATCTGTAGTCATTTCGTTCTGCTCTTAAAATTTGGATCAGTGGTATCAGATCCGTCTGCTCCTTATCGTCTTAATGCATGTCCCCAACGAGGTCAGAGTAAAAAGAGTTGGGTCTCGAGCTTGTTTCTCTTGAGGACAAAATCTCTCGCATGCCCAAGCGACATTTCATGGCAGGATACAATAAATATGATGGGACAAGAGATCCTTTCAAACTATTTATTGAGGAATCCCTCACACAACAGAGGAACGAGATGATGGATAGATTCGCGCAAATCCTTTAGCGGCTACCAACAGGTGACGCATCTTCTTCGAATGGAGGCACTGCCCCCTTCAAGGTACAAATAAACTTAGATATTCCTATATTTGAAGCTCATATAGACACATATGTTGTAGAGAAGTGGTTGAATCTACTAGAAGGGTATTTTTTTGTCCATAACTTTTCGAATAGAGAAAAGATTACTTTTGCACTCCTCAAAGTCGTTCCCCATGTCAAAGATTGGTGGGAAAATTTCTGTGAGAAAAAGGAAACAAAGGAACCCTCATTATTTACAGTCACAACCATGTGGGAATCCTTCAGGGATGTTATTAAGGAACAATACTACCCCGTCATAATTTATGACCACTTGTATACCAAATGGACCACACTGTGGCAAGAAAGAGACCAAGCAGTGCCAGATTTCACAAATATCTTCCATACCTAGCGCACCCAGCTGGGTATAAAATATTCGGAGCGACATCTGGTTCTCAAGTATCGTGGTGCTCTACATAGATACATCTAGACTGAAATGTAATTTCTGTACATCTCATCCTTGGGTGCAACCTACCAATATGTTGTCAAAATCGAGTAGAAGCTCAAACAAAAGACGCGGCAATTTGGGCCTGGGAACCCCGCACAACAAAATCCAGGAAAGGGCGGCCCCAACCCATGGAACAAAGGACAGAGAAAATATGGACATTATCAGGACAACCAATCCAAACCGCAAGCAAAGAAGGACACCAGAAAGACAAAGAAAGATACTGGGAAGTGGTTCGACTTCCATAATACCCCTTGGCATAACACTGTTGATTGTCTCTCAAAGTAGTCACTGGTGGATGAAGTGAAAGCCTCTGAATCAGATGTGAATTTTGACTCTGAGATAGAACCATAAAGGGAAATATGGATCATTGACATGGAACCCAATGCCACCGTTGCTACCACCAAGCTCCAGCCTGGTGAACCACACGAGCCAGAAGAAGGAGAGTGCCTCTTCCATTCACAAATGTGGGTAAAAGGAACTCGACTGCACTTCATCATTGATAGTGGTAGGTAGAAGAACCTCATCTCAGCAAAGGTTTTCAAGTGGTCGGTCCTACCGACAACGTCGTACCCACAACCCTACACCATTGGATGGCTCTGCCAAGGAAGCGATCTTCGCGTCAACCAATAGTGTTGAGTGTCATACGAAATCAAGCCCTTCAAAGACAAGGTATTGTGTGATGTTTCTCCTCTCAAGTTTGTGATGTTCTTTTGGGCCAACCTTATTTATGGAAATGCCATGTTGTATATGAGTCTAGGCCTTGTAGTGTTATTATTACTTTGAACGGGAAATTGTACAAGATACCCAAGGTAGTCCCCCCTAGTGTTATTTCCTTGAACTCTGCTAAGATGACCTCAATGCAATGGAGACCATTGTTTACTAAAGAGGGAGGATTGATCCAGGAGGATATCGGTGGCCACCCACATTTTCAAACTGGCTCAAAATAGTTTTCTGGCAATTTTGGTAATTTACTATTTTTAGCAGTTTTCACTTCCAAAGTTGTTTTGAGGCCCTAAACGGTTTTTTTGGGGAAAACATGTTTTAAATATGTATTTTCCTTCCATATTGCACCTAAAATGAATATCCTCGATGATACCTTTCCAATGGGCTATCAAACGCCTAAAATAGAGATCGTATGAAAAAGTTACGACCTTGAGAAGTTGATGTACTAACTTACCCAAACGGGGCCCACATGACTTTTGGCATTTCATCTCCAAGGGTTAGGTTTTTGGATGTCTAGGGTTTATGGAATTCTGGTTTATTATAAAAAATGTCTTTAGAGCCTCATTGTAATCATCTTCTTACGAATGAGCGCAACCTTCACATCTCTTCTTAGAGATAAGCCGCCACCATTCCAACAAGCTTGTTTCCGCTGCATTTTACAGTTTTAGCTTATTTCGTTATTGAATAGAAAACCAATTTTATTGCATCTTTGTTATTTTGTGTTAAGCACATGTTAATAATCTGTATTCATTTTTTTCTACTCATAAAATCCAGATCACTGAAATTAACGCTCCAAAGAAGTAAATGGAAGCATTATATATGCTTTTGGTTGGGCACAGTTTGTGCTTGGACACTCGTTTTACTATGTTGTTTAAGGGTTCGCTTCTTTTCATTCTCTATTGGAGGTGGTTGAATGTCATTTGGTAACCCTTACAGTCAAGATTATGGTTACTTGTTACATGTCTGTGGTAAATTTTAAAAGGCACAAGCTGTCTGCGATTTCGAGGATTTAGTTCTCTGATCGAACCAATTGTTCTTAATCTCCATTTGCTATGTTTAAACCCTAAATACGATCTTTATATCATTTCAATCCAGTCAATGGTAAATAAGCATTGTGTGTGCTTGTTTGATTGCGCACGATTTGGCTCTGTTTTGCGTTAGGAAATTTTAGAAAGAAGTTTGTACCTGCTAATTTATGTGCAGCTTGGGCTCAAGAGTTGCATGTTATTTGTTGAATGTTATTCGAATCAATTCTTATGTTGATTATATTTAAAGGATACGTGTGTGAAAGTATTGGGGTCCGATTAAGAGTTTTAATGCCTAGTTGATTATGTCAAACAAGGTTTGAATAATGGACAAATGGTGGTTAATATTGTGCATATTTTTATTTGATTTTAAAGAATAAATATTGGATATAAATGGTTGGAATCACTGTGCGTTTTCTATTGGTTTTAAAAGAAAAAGAGATTTAGCATTGGAGTTATAGATGGTTGTGGCTCAAAGGGTTATTATATCATCATATCAATTGCAATATTGTTGTTAGGACTGCTATATAAATATTGTATAGATGCAAACGCTATTGTAATTGAGTATTTCTGGGCACATGAATTGTTTTTTTGAAAGCCAACAAGCAATCTGTAAAGGAAGTAACAATTTAGATGGTGTTTTAGAGAAGTGGATATTGATTGAATTGTGGAGGTCTTAATAGAGTTATGTTTGATTGTTTGATTTGATTTATTTTTATATGAAAAATATCCATATTATGTCCCTGTCATATTACCACTTTTTGCTCATTATATTCCCTTCATAATCCCAATTTCATTTATGACATACTTGTTCTGTAAAATAAATTAAAAGGGTTTGTGTAACAGGGACAAAAGAGATAACACAACAATGGTTGGAAACTGGTATTTTGGTATATTTTACACCGTTAAATTATTCAATTAATTGTTGAGCAATATTCGCGTAATCATCACCTCCCATTGTACCACCTTTCACTCATTACACTCCCTCCATATGTCCCATGAAACTTGTCACCCCATGGTCACTTGGAAATTATTAAATTGTTCGTTATGGAAGGATTTGCATGTATCTCATGTCAATTTCTGAGCCAAATTTTGATTCATGCAAGCATAATGTCATGTATGGTTTACTAAGGGCTTAATTACTAACAAATTGTTGCTACATGATGATTTTCTTCAGTATGGGAAGCCATGGCAGAAATAATAGAGGAAGAGGAAATTAGAACAGAGGGCCTAGAAGGCTTAGATTCTCCATTCATTTTGATGTTGATCCCCAGGAATTGAACCAGTTGTTCCAAGATGGGTTCTTTAACTGGATCAGGAAGAAATAGTACAACCTTGACCAGAGAGACCTCCCTTCCAGCCTCAAAACATCCATGGTATTCTTGTGCCTCCTCGTGTGTCCTTGCAACCAGAAGTCCCTGCAAATGATGGATGGCAAGATATTTTCAACCCGATTGTCTCTCACCATCGTGGATGGCCCAATTTTTCATTACCTCCTCCACCTGTCCAATCTTCACATGAAAGCAAAAGAATTAAAACTAATATTCTCCATGTGAAAGATAAAGGAAAATTTGTTGCCTCCCCTTCCTCTCCCTCAAATGACTCCTCAAAATCCATGTCCTCTCACATGCATTTGAAGGATAATTGTTCCCATGTTATTAGTGAGATACAGCCTCAAGGGTTCAAATCAACCACAGAATAATTCTGAGAAATCAAAGGTGGACAACAGTGATAAAAGAAAAATTGCCTCCCAGAGTGGCAGGTATTGCTTTTAATTTATGTGTTTTTATGATTGTATTCATAAAGACAGTGTTGATGGTCTGCAGAAAGTTTGGACAATAAGCTTTTTTTTGGATAATGTGGATAATGTGGATTATGTGGATATTTATATATTTATATATTTTTGGATATGATTTGAATTATTTCTGATATTTAAATATTCAATTTTGAAGGTATCTAAGGGAGTTACAAGGGTGGCATGTGTTGAAATGATTATCCATTTGTGTTTTATTTTATAATTTGAAAATAAGGAAAAGACGTGAGTCACAAGGGGTCCCACCTACCTAGTTATTATTAATTACAAACGTTTAACTACTATTATTATTTATTTCTCCTAAACTAAATTAGTTAAGTCAAACTAACTTGAATAAAGAAAGTAGTTGAACTACTTCAACTTATTTGGGAAGCATAAAAGCTAAATGAGAAGAAGAAACAAGGGGAGATTAGAAGGATAAAGAAAGACTAAGGTTCGCTCTTTTGATTTCATGAGATAGTTTCATTTTCATTCATTCTTGAGTTTATTCAAAGCCTAATTCTCTTTTTGATAGCATGGTCCTATTGTAGACAACAAGGTTCAAAACTGAACCAAATCATTCATATGCTTGTTTTAGAGGTGTTGATCCATCCTTGATAGTCTGTGTATTCTTGTATGTTTATGGATTGAGTTTCATAGTCGACAAAGGATATTTTGCAGAGTCAAATTGGCAACAGTCTGTGGCAAGTTGATCAAGATTATAAATTTCATTATTTACTTCTTGTCAGAGTCTGTTTGTATGGTGTTCATCGGGGATATCTAAATTAGACTTTGGTCCATGCCCTCATAGGGGTTTTGTAAAGAGAACAAAACTTTTGATATCTCGAAATGAAATAAAGATTGTTATTTTGTCTCATTTGTGTGTATTTGTGACTTGGTTACTTTTGTTTTTTGATCTCCATATTTACTTTCTATAATCTGTATATTTTTCACAAAATTACATAAAAAAATTATGTTATATTGCAACATTCTTTTCATTAATAAATCAGCCTGAACCCTTGTAAGTAATACTTGTGGATTGAGAAAATATTTTTGAGGCTATAAAACATAGGGTGACATTCCCGATTATCTTTTCCTAGCTAGGCAAGATTTGAAAATGATTGAGTAAGATAATTCATATCTTTTCCTCAACATTTATTTGGAGACCATATTGGGGAAATCTTCCATATCTCTCTAGTGGTTTGTATTTGTGATTATCATTGAATATTTTTATATATATATTTTTTATTCTTTGACTATTTTCTTTTCTTCATGACAGTACCTGTTACAAGGCAACCCAATATTGAGCACAATATTAAAGACCAAACCAACATGCTTTAAACTTATTCAATACCATATTAGAAACCGCTAACACTCGGGTTGAGTTGGAATGCTCGTGGGCAGTAATTGAACAAGATATAAGTGTTTGAGAACGTTGGGAGGCCAGGCAAAGGCAACCTAGGAATTAGCTATAGATTTCTTTTTCCTAGATTTTTTATCTTATTTTCATGTCCTCAAACCCTCGCATCTCTAGGAGAAGAAGAGGTTTATCTCTTGAAATCACCCCTATCACTGAAATAAAAATAAGAAATGTTGTTTTGTCAACCCAACAAGGTACTCCAAGGAGAACTTTGTCTGATTCAGCTACTTCATCTTTCTCTCCCTTACCCATCATTCACAAGATGGCATGTATGGGTGGCTCTGGTGGCACAGGAGGTTATTCTTCATCTCAACCTTCAGCCTCGTCAGTGATTGGTAGCTTGTATAGCCATCAAGTCCTTGTTTAATCTACTACCAACACCACCAAAGTCATAAAGAAATATGGACTCTTTCAATTTGAAGAGGATGATACTACTACCCCGTGGCATGTATCCTCTCCTCTGAACCTCGCACTTGCTACTCGTCCACTTACAAAATTCAAAGATCATATCCCTAGGTTTTCAAGAAATAACACAGTCACTACAAATAAGCACTTGGTGGAATTCTCTAATGCATGTCACAATATAGGAGATACTGACAATGATACTTGTATCCGCTTATTTGTTAACTCCCTTTAAGGGAAAGCAACGACAAATTTATTTGATCTACCTGCCAATATTCTTTCCACTTGGGAAGAATCAGTTTACTGGTTCAAATCTACTTATGGGAAGTCTAAGATCCGAGCCGAATAATTATGGGAATACAATAACATTGCGTACAAATATGGTGAGACTATCAAGTCTTTCAACCTACATTTCACCAAGTTATATAAACAAATTCCCAAACTTATTCTCCCTCAGAACCAAGTCTCTTTTATACATTACTATAATTATCTACCTTCCCCTTATCATCATAGGCTTGAAGAAAAATCTATTTAAAATCTTGGTTATGCTCTGCATACTTGTCAAGAGTATGAAGAACAATTTGAAAGAAGAGATATTCCCAAAGGAGACTCAATTAAAAAAACGGACATGTCCGCCCTCTTACAACTTGTACAAGATATGAATAACCGAATGATAGCGTATGAGAGAAAAGGAAATGTCCCTTCACCTACTCCTGGGGCCTCATCTTCTTATTCACCACCTTTTAGGAATCCCAATTAGGAAAACAAATTTAAGCCCGAAGACACCATGCCACGCAGTTGGTGTAACTTTTGTGAGGAACATCATGAGGAAAGTACTTGTGAGGTAACAAAGAGTGCCAGAGATAAAATCTTTAGAAAAAGGCCTGAAACTACAATTTTTGTTCTAGATTTCGCAGAACAAGAGGATGTCATGATCATAAACACTAGGAATAAATCCTATGCTTCAAAAGGAAAATATGATCCCCCTCGTACTTCTTCTATCACAAACTCATCTTCACCAGCCGCTACTATACAAGCTACTAAAACTCCTGACAATCAAGGAGTCCCTTCCCCTCTTCCCTCTTCCAAATACAACATTCTCAACCAATTGGCTAATATCAAGGCCGATGCTACTCTTTTGGACATGGTTGCCATCCTTGAGAAACAAAAGCATATAAAAAATTTCATGGAAGGAAAAGCTTCCACCATAGCTAATCTCTCTGAAGAGGTAAAAGAAGAGGATTCTAGTGTAAATAAAGTAGGTGTGAATAATTTTAGACACCTTGTAAAAAATTCTCCATTTTTCATTTATGTAAAGATTATGGAAAAAATAGCCCATTGTTGTCTAATTGACGACGGTTTGAGCCCAAGCGTAATGTCAAAAATTATTATGGAAGAGATAGGCTTTTCTTGTACAAATGAAAATGCCAGAAGCATGCTCTCTTACAATAGTTTACAACAATCGAACATAGGTGAAATCAAAGACGTGACTTTGGTTCTATGCGCGCATCCTGAAAAAAGGACAACCCTTAATATTTAGGTAATTGACACGTCAGTAGGTAATTATTCAATCATTTTAGGAAGAGATTGGAAAGCTTTGACAAGTGGATATATCTCACTCGATGAGACACACTTATCCATTCCTCAGAATGGGAAGAACATCATAGTCCTAAGGGAGGGAAGAATTTCATCGTATATAGAAAGAATCCCACAGCCTAATGTAAACTATGTCGACGAGGACCTAGGAGTGTACTCCATCTTTGTCGATGAGGATAACACTACCCTAGAACAAATTGACCTAGAGGATGGGATGTGGCATATGCTCTTTGATGGTTCATGCTCCAATGAAGGTAATGGAGCAGGCATTATATTGTACTCACCTGTAGGTAAAATTCACAACTTTTCCTATAGGTTAGAGTTTACTTGTACAAACAATGTCACCAAATTTGAAGCATTACTGCTAGGCATTGAAAATGCCTATAATTTAGGTTGTGGTCACCTTACAATTTTTAGGGACTCTAAACTTGTTGCAAACCTTGTACGTAAAATATATTCTCCTAGAAACAATTTAATGAAATTCTACACCCAAATTGTTTGGGCATTTATCTCAAACTTATAATCATTTAACATCACTCATTTAAAAGGGAATTGAATTCAATGGTTAACAGGTTCATTGTTTTTGCAACCTCTCCTATTTGGAAAATTCTTCCACAAAGACCTAATTTTACTTTTCAATCCTTATATCATCCACATATTCCTAACGTATAGTCTTGGCATGTCTTCCCCAGTGATGAAATCATTTGTGCTTTCATACAAAATGAACTGTATCAACCCAAGGAGATTATAGCCATGGAAAACAACAAAATTCCGAAGGGATTGAATCCTCTAGAAATTTCATTTTCATCGAGTGATGTAGGCAACAAAGAAAAGCATAAAGAAGAGGATTCAAAAAGGAAAGTGGGTGAAACCATTTCCTTGAACAATGGGACGCTCGATTCCCCAAAGAATGTTAAGATAGGTGCCCAATGTACTAATGAAGAAAAGTTAGATTTCATTGAATTACTTCATGAATTTCAAGATGTTTTTGCTTGGTCTTATGAGGATATTCATGGTTTTGATCTTGCTCTTATATAGCATGTCATTCCTATCAAGGAAGGCATAAAACCAATTAGGAAAAAACAAAGACCCATTAACCCCGCACTTGAAGCGACTATTCGGAAGGAGTTGGAAAAACTCTTGAAGGCTTAGATAATTTTCCCTGTTAAGTATTTTGAGTGGGTTTCCATATTGGTTCTCTTTCGGAAAACAATTGGTCAGATCCGACTATGTGTTGATTTGTGTGCATTAAATAGAGTGAGCATAAAAGATCATTTTCCTCTCCCTAATATGGAAATGATTTTGCAACAAGTTGCAAGGTCACAGATAATGTCCTTACTTGACGATTTTTCTGGTTATAATCAGATCAAGGTAAAAAGGACAGATAAATACAAAACCAATTTCATTACACGTTGGGGAACATTTTCTTATGAACGCATGCCTTTTGGCTTATCTAATGTAGGTACCACTTTCCAAAGAGCTATGCAGATAGCTTTTGACGATCTGATTGGTAAGATTATTCAGATTTATATTGATGACTTGATCGTATATTCAAAGAACCGATTGGATCATTTTGGTCATCTTAGAAAGGTTCTCATGCGATGTAGGAAATTCGACATTTATTTAAATCCTTCTAAGTCTATTTTTAGCATTATTAATGGAAATATCCTTGGGCATATTGTCTCTGATTCAGGAATAAGCATAGATATTGAAAGGATTGTTGTTATTCTAAACCTTCCTGCGCCCAGTTCCAAAAAAGAGGTTCAATCTTTTATGGGCATTATGAACTTTGTTTGTAGGTTTGTTTTTTATTTTGTTGTAATGCTCAAACCAATTCACAATCGGCTCAAGAAAGATCACTCCTTTTCTTGGACTGATGATGTTGAGAATGATTTCGTAAGGATTAAGAAAGCAATTAGTTCCACACCGTTTTTGGCAAAGCCATATTTTGAGAAAGATTTTATTATATATACTAATGCCACAGAGGAAGTAGTCTTTGTTATCCTCATACAATGTGATTACCATAGTAACGAAAAACCAATAGCTTACATGAGTCAAATATTATCAGATGATGAATTCAAATATTCTTATATTGAAAAACATGATTTCTCTCTTGTTAAAGATGTGGAGAAATTTGTCCACTTTATCTTAGGTAAGCACACACTGGTAAAAGTCCCTTTACCTGCTGTCAAGTTTTTTCTCTCACTGACTTATCTTTCAGAGAAGCTTGCACATTGGCTTGCAAATATACAGGAGCATGATTTAACCATCATGACTTCAAAAACCATTAAGGGATGTGACTTAGCCCTTCACTTGGCTCAACATGTTGAATCAAGTGAAGAAATTGATGAACAAGATAACCCTCTGTCAACACTATTTTACATTGATAATCAAATCCTTCCTGTAGTTGAACATCCCCAATATAAAGATCTGGTGTATTATTTGCAAAATAAGAGATGCCTGGATAACTTAGATACTCATGAAAGGAGAAGGCTCTATCTTGAATTTTCCAGATATGTCATTTTAGGAGACTTCTTGTTTAGGAGATTTTTCGATGGTATATTACTTCATTGTGTAAATAATGAGGAAGCACATAAATTGTTACAGGAAACCCATGGATCTTTAGATTCTGTTATTCATGTGGGTGGCCAATTTTTTGCTAAAACTATTGCTTTTAAAAACATCAAAAAAGGGTATTATTGGCCTTCAATTTTTCGAGATTCTTTTAAATTTTCAAGATCTTGTGATAAGTGCCAGAAGTTCATTGGGAAATAATGTCTTTCTTCCATGCCTTTAAAACCTTTACTCCCTGACCTTCCTTTTTCAAAATGGGGTTTGGACATTATCAATCCTATTAATCCTCAATCTTCATCAAGGAAAGTTTTTATCTTGACAACCACAGATTATTTTACGAAATGGACTGAAGTTGTCCCACTTAAGCATTCGCAGGATTAGCAGGTTATTTCTTTCCTTGAAACTAATATTTTCTCTAGATTTAGCCTTCCTTTACATATTATTACAGATAACGGTCCGACTTTTATTTTTTCTAAGATGACTCAATTTCTAGCTAAACTGGGAGTAAAACATTTTACCTCATCAACTTATTAATCTCAAGGAAATGGGCAAGCTAAATCTACTAACAAAAATCTGGTTAGAATTATCAAGAGGCTCATCGAAGATAAGCCTCATCAATGGCACACCCTCCTCACTTATGCCCTTTGGGCAGATCACACTACTACCAAGGTAAGCACAGGTTGCACCCCCTTTCAACTTGTTTATGGTCAATAAGCTATCTTTCCTACCAAGATGGAACATTCTTCTTTAAAGTTGATTCTACAGCTTGAAGAAATAAATTCTTCTAATATATCTCAAAGGATAAATGCACTATTGGCTTTAGAAGAACAAAGGACATTTTCCTTGGAGAACATAAAGAAAAGACAACAACCTGTGAAGAAATATTTCAATAAAAGGGAAAAGGTCAATGACTTGCTTTGAGATTTAGCTCATGTCGATAGAGGAAGGCATTCAAAGTTTCAAAATTTATGGTTGGGTCCTTTTAAAGTCGTTTTTTTCCTAGGCACAAATTCTTATATTCTAAAAGACTTGGAAGAGGGATTATTTTCTTATAGCACTAATCGTTCCCATTTGAAACACTATGTGGAACCACCTTGAAAGTTAAAATGTTATATGGAATTACTTTTGTATTGTAGTTTTTGTTTAACTACTTTGATTTTTCTTTGTTGTTTTATTTCTTTCTGTTGTTTCATTTATGTTGTTTTATTTCTTTTATTTGATTTATTTTCTTGTCAGAAATAAAATTCTGGATCAATTTTGCCACAACGATTTTATTCTGCAAGTATTGTTAATCAATAAAAATCAGGTTACACAGTTGTCATGATGTCCCTCCTTGTAGACATCATTGAAATTGCTATCTTCTTCTAGTACTATGGTTAGATAAGATAATTGTTTTTTCATCCCTACATTTTGCTTTCCTTTTCTTCCCTCCACCCAAGACTCAAAAAGAGCACACAGGGAATTTTTCTCCTTAAAGAAAAGAACGATTTCAATGAGATTAATCGAATGTTATGCATACATGAATATGCCCCTCATACGTAACACTTTCCATGAGTTATTCCCAAAATCCCAAATCATTTTTTCCCTTAAACCGCCTCACTTCCTCTGTTGCATAATCATTCTGATATATAATTCCTTGATCTAGTGTTTCACCCGGTCTGTGAAACCAGACATTTTGAGTTCTTAATTTGTTGGAAACAGATTTCCCTATGGAGTCGTTAGTTTGTTGACACTTAAAAATGAAACGATGAATACTATGCTCGCAAATGATTTCCAAGCTCTATTAATTATTTATATCAATAATAAACTAGTAGGTGGGACCCCCTTGTAGACTTGTGGTGCTATGATGGATATGTTGCGCTTATGTTTTTTTCTTATGTGATGGTACCAACACGGTATTCTATAGTTCGTTGTTTCGAATCATGGTTAAAATGTTGTGGTGACCTATGATGATTGGTTGATTAATGCATGGCACTGATATTTTTGATGACCACTCTCAAATTATGTTAAGGTTTCCCTATGGATGAAAGGATTATTATAAGTTTTGTTTTGATATTGCAATTAAATATGACATTAATTGGTTTAATATGATCTTGATAAAAGGGGTAATGTTGGAGCTCTTTTAAATAAAAGGACTATACAAAAGCTCTAATGCTATGTATTTTCGTAGAAAAAAGAGGTGCAACAAACCTTTTCTACTAGAATTGTGCGCCTTATTGGATGTTATATGTTGAATGCACATGGGTTAATGTTATAACAAATTGTTATTTTGGAGAGTTTGACATTACCAAAGGTGGCACAGTATGAAAATGGGATATGGCAATGGTTATGTGGTTGATTAAATGCTTAGTGCAATGGTGAATTGGTTGGCTGGGACATTGAATTGAATGAGGTTGGAGGGAGAAGGGACATGCATTTACTGCACGTCACTCAAACACCCCTCGAGCCCGTCACCCTAGTCATACTTGCATTTTGGTTTTTGGCTTTGGTGGTTTTTGATGCTCCGCATTGTTCAGTTGTGAAGGAGGCATATAGTCTAGTCTCTTCCTCGTGTAGGATTTTCTAGGTATGGGTTCCTTAATCTTCCATTCATGATGGTTTCTCTGCCCTTCAAATCAATTTTTGGCTCAAGATTTCTCGCGGTCTTTGTATTTATTAAGCTATTATTGGATATTTGAACTGTGTATTGGTGTTGTGTCCATGGTTTATTTTGGTGATTATTCTGGACTGTTGTCATTTAAAAAAAAAAAATGGTTGTTCTCCCCTTGTTGTGTGTATTATTTGCATGGGTTTATAGATAAAATAGCAATGAAGCATGCTCGATCAGCTTGGGTTTTGGGTCTAGTTTCTTTGTGGAAGTTTATTATGTTTGAAAACATCTGCGCCCTGTGCATGAGTATTACCACCAGTCTCTGTGTTTAATAATTTTCACTCCACTTCTGTCTTTGTGGTTGATATTTTCGATCATCTGGGTTGCAATGTGAACTGTTGAGAGTTTAAAGTTTTTCTTGCCTTGAATTCGCAAAACCCCGAGCTATTAGCTATCATAGCATTACCATCACTAACATTGTTGCTTGGAAAGTAGTGCACATTCTGAACTTAATACTCCAAAGAAGTAAATAGAAGCATTATATATGCTTTTGGTTGGGCACGGTTTGTGCTTGGAGACTCATTTTACTGTGTTGTTTAAGGGCTCACTTCTTTTCGTTCTCTATTGGAGGTGGTTGATTGTCATTTTGTAACCCTCACAGTCAATATTATGGTAACTTGTTATATGTCTGTGGTAAATTTTAAAAGGCACGAGCTGTCTGAGTTTTCGAGGATTTAGTTCTCTGATCAAACCAACTGTTCTTAATCTTGATTTGATATGTTTAAATCCTAAATACGATCTTGATATCGTTTCAATCCAGTCAAGGGTAAATAAGCATTGTGTGTTATTGGTCGATTGGGCATGATTTGGCTCTGTTTCTCGTTGGGAAATTTTAAAAAGAAGTTTGTACATGCTAATTTATGTGAATCTTGGGCTTAGGAGTTGCATGTTATTTGTTGAATCTTATTTGAATCAATTCTTATGTTGATTATATTTAAAGGAGACTTGTGTGTGAAAGGATTGGGGTCTGATTAAGAGTTTTAATGCCTAGTTGATTATGTCGAACAATGTTTGAATATTGGACAAATGGTGGTTAATATTGTGCATATTCCTATTTGATTTGAAAGAATAAATATTGGATATAAATGGTTGGAATCACTGTGCGTTTTCTATTGATTTTAAAAGAAAAAGAGATTTAGCATTGGAGTTATAGATGGTTGTGGCTCAAATGGTTATTATATTCATCATATCAATTGAAATAATTTTGTTAAGACTGCTATATAAATATTATATAGATGCAAAGGCTACTGTAATTGAGTATTTTTGGGCATATGAATTGTGTTTTTGAAAGCCAGCAAGAAATCTATAAAGGAAGTAACAATTTAGATGGTGGTTTTGATAAGTGAATATTGATTGAATTGTGGAGGTCTAAACAGAGTTATGTTTGATTGTTTGATTTGATTTATTTTTATATGAGCAATATCCATATTATGTCCCTGTCATTCTACCACTTTTTCGCTCATTATATTCCCTTCATAATCCCAATTTCCTTTATGACATCCATGTTCTGTAAAATAAATTAAAAGGGTTTGTGTAACAATGACAAAAGAGATTACATAGCAATGGTTGGAAACTGGTATTTTGGTATATTTTACACAGTTAAATTATTTAATTAATTGTTCATAAATATTCACATAATTATCCCCTCTCATTATACCACCTTTCACTCATTACACTCCCTCCATATGTCCCATGAACCCTGTCACCCCTTTCTCACTTGGAGATTATTAAATGGTTCGTTATGGATGGATTTGCATGTATCTCATGTCACTTTTTGAGCCCAATTTTGATTCATACAAGAAGAATGTCATGTATGGTTTATTAAGGGCTTAGTTATTGACAAATTGCTACTACAGGATGAGTTTTTTCAATAGGGGTAGCCATGGAAAAAATAATAGAGGAAGAGGAAACTTGAACAGAGGGCCTAGAAGGCCTAGATTCTCCATTCATTTTGATTTTGATCCCCAAGAATTGAACCAGTTGTTCCAAGCTAGGTTCTTTAACTAGATCAGGAAAGGAATAATACAACCTCGACCAAAGAGACCTCCCTTCCAGTCTCAAAACATCCCTGGTATTCATGTGCCTCCTCATGTGTCCTTGCAACCAGAAGTCCCTGCAAATGATGGATGGCAATATATTGTCAACCTGAATGTATCTCACCATCGTGGCTGACCCAATTTGTCATTACCTCCTCCACCTCCTATTAATTCTAATGCTCATTTTTCCCTTGTTGATTCACCTATCCAATATTCACATGCAAGCAAAAGACCTAAAATCGATATTCCCCATGTGCAAGATAAAGGCAAAGTTGTTGCCTCCCCTTCCTCTCCCTCAAATGACTCCTCAAAATCCATGTCCTCTCGCATGAATTTGAAGGATTATTGTTCCCATGTTATTAGTGAGATACAACCTCAAGGTTCAAATCAACCATAGGGTAATTCCGGGAAATCAAAGGTGGACAACAGTGATAAAAGAAAATTTTCCGCTTAGACTGGCAAGTATGGATTTTAATTTATATGTTTTTATGATTGGATTGGTAAAGACAATGTTGATGGTCTGCAGAAAGTTTGGACAACAAGTTTTGTTTTGGATAATGTGGATAATGTGGATATTTATATATTTTTGGATATGATTTAAATTATTTATGATATTTAAATATTCAATTTTGAAGGTATCTAAGGGAGTTACAAGGGTGGAATGTGTTTAAATGATTATCCATTTGTGTTTTATTTTATAATTTGAAAAGAAGGAAAAGAAGAGAGTCACAAGGGGTCCCACCTACCTAGTTATTATTAATTAAAGACCCTTAACTATTATTATTATTATTATTATTATTATTATTATTATTATTATGTATTTCTCCTAAACTAAATTAGTTAAATCAAACTAAATTAACTAAAGAAAGTAGTTGAACTACTTCAAATTATTTTGGAATCATAAAAGCTAAATGAGAAGAATAAACAAGGGGAGAATAGAAGGAGAAATCAAGACTAAGGTTTTCTCTTTTGATTTCATGAGAGAGTTCAGTTTTCATTCATTCTTGAGTTTATTCAAAGCCTAATTCTCTTTTTGACACTAGGGTCCTATTGTAGACAACAAGATTCAAAACTGAACCAAATCATTCAGATTATTGTTTTAGAGGTGTTGATCCATCCTTGATAGTTTGTGTATTCTTGTATGTTTATAGATTGAGTTTCATAGTTGATAAAGGATATTTTTCAGAGTCAAATTGGCAGCAGTTTGTGGCAAGCTTATCCAGATTATAAATTTCAGTTTTTACTTATTGTCAGAGTCCTTTTGTATGGTGTTCATCAGGGATCTCTAAATTAGACTTTGGTCCATGCCCACAAAGGGGTTTTGTAAAGATAAAAACACTTTTGATATCTCAAAATGAAATAAAGCAGATTGTTATTATGTATCTTTTGTGTGTGTTTGTGACTTGGTTACTTTTGCTTTTTTATCTCCACATTTACTTTCTATAATATGCATATTTTTCAAAAACTTACATAAAAATTTTATGTTATCTTGCGACACTCTTTTCATTAATAAATCAGCCTAAACCACTGTAATTAATACTTGTGGATTGGGGAAATATTGTTGAGGCTATAAAACATAGGGTGACATTCCCGACTATCTTGTCCTAGCCAGGCAATATTCGAAAGTGATTGAGTAAGATAATTCATATATTTTCATCAACACCGTGGAAGAGAAATGTTCATGGACTACTGTCCATGAGGTCTTCAAGCATTTTTCCATTCTTTTGGATCTTTGTAGCACTCATCCAGGTTGCATCTTCCACAGGAATATCTTTCCACTTGACTAAGTACTCATAGTAATCCTTCCTCCTAGTATTCTTAGAAATCTTCTGATCAATAATTATTTCCATTTGTAAATTATTGGTTGTAGGTAGTTGCTTCATCCACTGAACATTTTCACTACCATCCTCGTCCTCTACTTTAGATTGTTTATAAGGGTACAGTTATGCAACATTAAATATTGGAGATATTCCAATATCTGGTGGTAACTCTATTTCATAGCCATTTCTTGAAAATTTCCTTAGGATCTTACATGGTCCTATTTTCTTCAACTTCAGCTTGTCATATTCTCCTCTTGGGAATCTCTCCTTTCTCAGATGTGCCAACACTTGTTCTCCAATTTCAAATTTAACTTCTCTTATTTTCTGGTCTACCCTTTTCTTATACATTTGACTATTATCGTGTATTTGTCCCTTGACTTGTTCATGTAAACTCTACATGTCTGCAACAAAATCTTCTGCATTTTCACTCCTCAATTCTGCTTTTCCCAAATTCTTGAGTTCAGAAACACCCCTTGGATGCATTCCATATACTATTTGGAATGGACTCTTTCTCATACTCCTATTGGGTGATTCATTAACTAAACTCCTCAGCAAGTTACCAAAACTTATATTTACTACTTCAGTCTATGCATCGGTTTGAGGGTGATAGGTTGAACTAAATGATAAATTTGTGCCAAAATTTCTCCACAAGGTTCTCTAGGAATTTCCAATGAATTTAGTGTCTCTATCTGAAACCATATTTATGGGTAATCCATGTAATCTCACAATCTCCTTAAAGAAAAAGTTTGTTATATGTGTTGCATCACTAGTCTTGTAACAAGGTATAAAGTGTGCCATCTTAGAAAATCTATCAACAACCACACAGATTGAATCACTTCCCCTTTGTGTTCTAGGTAAACCTAAGAAAAATTCCATGCTTATAGCATTCCATGGTCTTTCTAGTATAGGAAATGACTGATATAAACCTGCATTTTGTTGCTTTCCTTTAGCATACTGACAAATTCTGCAACTGCAAAAAAATATTTTCACATCAGACCTCATTCCAGGCCAGAAATAAGAAGAATTTAATTGGGAAAGTGTTTTGTCATGGCCAAAATGACCAGCTAATCCATCACTATGTTTTTTCTTTCAGAAGATTGTCCCTCGTTGATTATTTTGGAATGCATAGTTGGTTTCCTTTGAACAACAATCCCTTTTGTATCATGTATTCCATCCAAGGAATCACATATCTCATCACTGGATTTTCACATGCCACATAAGCTGCTTTGAAGTGTGGGTCTTCTCTATACATATGCTTGAGATGCTCAAATCCCAGTGTACTTGCTTGAAATTCCTGCAAAATTTAACATCTCATGCTCAAAGCATCTACAACTTTGTTAGCATTCCCACTAATATGCTTGGTAAAAAAAGTAAAATTATGCATGAATTCTACCCATTTAACATTTTTTTGGTTCAATTTATCCTTCTTGGTTATGAATTTCAAAGCATGGTTATCAGTATATAAAGCGAATTCTCTAGGCATAAGGTAATTCCTCCATTTTTTCAGAGCATTTATCACTGCATAAAATTATTTGTCATAAGTTGAATATTTCTTCTTGGCATCGTTCAACTTTTCACTAGAATAACCATCAAGTTTATCTTCTTGGCTTAAGACAACATCAATTGCCACCCCACTGGCATTACATCTGACTTGAAAAGGTTTTTGGAAATATGGTAAACTCAAAACTAGTTGTTTTGTAATATTTTCTTTGAATAATTTGAACCCTTTTTCAGCTTCTATTGTCCAATTAAAAGATTGGTGTTCCTTCCTTATAGTATCTACTATAGGAACACAAATACTACTGAAATTTCTGATATATTTTCTATAAAATCTTTCCAATCCATGAAAACTTCTTACCTCATAAACAAACTTTGGAGAAGGCCATTCTTTTATAGCTCTTACCTTCCTTGGATCCATCTTCAATCCCTCTTGAGAAAACACAAATACCAAGTAAACTAGTTATTTCCTCATAAATGGACACTTTTTCAGATTTATTAAAAGTTTTTCCTATTGCAATTTCTTCAACACCAACTTAAAATATCTCAAACGCTCCTCTTTAGTTCTATTGTAAACAAGGATGTCATCTAAATAAAAAATCACAAACTTACCAATTAAATCCTTAAGCACCTCATTCATTAATATCATGAATGTGTTGGGAGAATTTGTCAAGCCAAAAGGCATGACAAGTTGTTCATACAATCCCTCATTTATTTTGAAAGTTGTCTTCCACTAATCTCCTTCTCTCATCCTTATCTAATGGTAACTAGTATTCAAGTCTATCTTGGAAACATAATTTTCTCTACTTAAACAATCCATAAAATCATCCATTATAGGCAATGGAAATCTATAAATGATTGTTATCTTGTTGATTGCTCTAGAGTCCATACACATCCTCCATCCACCATCCTTCTTTGGGCTTAGCTCAATAAGTATTGCATGGGAACTTAGACTCTCCCTTATCAATCCTTTGTCCAACAACTCATGAATCTATTTTCTGATTTCTTCATTTTCCTTTGGTGTTAACCTGTATGAAACTTTGTTTGGCATAATAGCTCCAAGGATTAAATCGATATGATGGATAATGCTTCTAATGGGAGACAAAGCATCAAAAAATTCACCAACTACTATGTCATCAAATTCATCTAACAATAATTTAATTTCAACGGGAAGGTCATTCATAGTGGTGCTAGTAAGAACTACTCTTGGCTTACCAACAACAACAAATTGTACCTCTTATTCCTTCTTGACTTCTTACAAAAGTTCTTTCCCACTCATGAGTAGTACACTTGGACCAGCTTCCTCCTTAGTTCCTTCATCCTTTAGTGGTAGTAGTATATGTTTGTGTCCATTCTTCTCAAGGGTGTATGTATTCTTTCTCCCATCATGCATTTCTTTCCTATCATATTGCCACGGTCTTCCCAACAAGAAATTACAAACATCCATGAGCATAAAATCACATAAAATTTCATCCTTATAACTACCAATATGAATTTCTACTTTTCATTGTTCACTTACCAAAATTTAATGTCCCTTTTACAACCAAGACACCTTCTATGGAGTAGGACGTGCCACCTTTTGTAGTCCCAATTTCTCCACCATTTATGTAGAAACCAAATTATCTGTACTGCCAATGTCAATGACTACCTTGCATACTTTTCCTTTTTATTTTCATGTGGTCCTGAATAAACTCTTCCTCTGTGTTGGTTCAAGGATTTATGTTTTTTCTTTTATTAAAACTCTCTTCAACATGAGTGCTTCTCCAATCTTAGGAGTCTCCTCTTTCACTACTAGTTCTATTGTATTTTCTTGAGCTTCTACAATGTGAGCTCCTCTGGGGTTTGTTTATTTTTTTCAGGACAATTCCAATACATATGCCTTGTCTTTCCATAGATATAGCACCTGATATCTCTACCTCTACCTCTGCTTCTTGAGAAAAATATTCTTCCCCTAGATTATCCTCCTCTTGGTGATTGGATACTAGAGTTGTCTGCTTCTTTTGTATTTTGGAATCTTCCCATATATTATCCCTTTCCTCTACTTGGGATTCTTCCTCTGGTTCTTTGGCTCTACTTCTTGGCCAATTTCTCTTCTTCTTTCAAATCTTCTTGATAAGCATCTTCCATTGTATTCAAGTTTAGAAGACTGATTTCATCTTGAATTTCATACCTTAGTCCATTGATATACTTGACAACTTTCTCAGCGTCATATTCTACATGATCGACCATGATGTTTAGTCTATAAAACTCCTCAGTGTATTCCTTCATTAGGATACATTTATGTCTCAAATTCTGCAATTTCCTAGACATGTTCAGTTGATAGTCCTTTGGCATGAATTTAGCCTTGAACTTGACTATCATTCTATCACATCTCTTAATCTTGGCTTTTCCTTTCCTTCTTCTATCAGTCTGTAACTCATACCACCATAAAGTTGCATGCCCTTTCATCCTAGTTACAACATACTTGAATTTCTTCTCTTCATATATGTCCTCATAATCAAAATATTTGTCCATTGAATTGATCAAATCAAGCAATTCTTCAACATTCAAGATCCCCTCATACATTAGAACTTCCATTTTAGGTCTAGCTCCTACCTTTGTAACCAGCCTTAACAATTGTTCTTTAGTCATTTCACCTCCTAGGGATTCTCCTTCTTCACTAGAGCTTGTGTCTTTAGACTCATTGACATATCTTGTGTCAAGTTCTCTACTATAAGTTGCTTCCATGGATTCCATCCTAGCCTGAACTCTCCTTAGTTCATTCTGGAACTCTGTAAAAAAAATATTTGTTGCCATACCTCTTCACCTAAGAGGCATGGTTGTTGAAGAAAATGATTAAAAATTCTCTGATACCACTTGATAGCCTGGTTGGACCAATGCCCAAACCTTATCCTTCGCTTGTTTTGTTGTCTCACTAAAAGTGCTAAGTTTTCCCAAATTAACTCAATTCTCAGACTAGGTTCCCTTTATAAACTTTAAATCTTTTTTTCATGCCTCCTATAGGATCAGAATGTCAATTATGGTTCTCGATTCAATTATAATAGAGTCGATCTGTCTCTGGTCTTCGACCGGACCGAGGCTAAGTTCAAGGTCTAATTAAAAGGCGTGAAATTATTTTTATAGATAAGGCCCCAAGGACTTCCCTTTTCTCATACGACCTATTGTTCTAACTGTGGGCTAAGGTAAAAAGTGATAAAAGGTGTTTAGCACCAAGTATGTAAACATACGACCCTTGTCACCATATAACCTAAAGTTATGACCATGGATTAATCTTCACAAATTCAAAAATTGACTATATAACTCACTATGGAAACCTGATCAAGTCATTTGGTGCCAC
>ML828242.1:13068-24474 GCA_009831015.1 Picea engelmannii
ATCAAGGACAAAAGAGGGTTATGTGTCTAGATGGTTGAGAGATGTATGGAACTAAAGAGAGATTAGTGGATGATCATTATGAGTTTGTTACTCATCCCATTGTATAAATAGGAGTACAATCTCCTCCATTTAAAATCCCAAAGCTTTGTAATCTTAGAATCTTGAAGCTTGTAATCTTAGAATTAGAGAGAGTTGTAATCTTAGAATTGGTTTTTGGATATTTTGAAATAAAGAATCATACTTTGATTTTGTTGCTTCCACATTTGAGGCTCCTTTAAAGTGGTGTGCTTGTGGAGTTATGGAGGGCCCCCATGGCCTCACTTGCATGCTTATTTTCTTATTCTAGGTATAACTTAATTTATGTTTTATTTATTTCATCTTTTAAAGTTTTGTTAAATGTTCTAATACTGGAAGGATCTTATTTGAAAGTGTTTTTGTAAGAGAACCATAAGATCTCAGACAATTATTAGATTTATGTTTATTTCATTTCCACTTTTAAGTTTTGTTAAATGTTCTAATATTGGAGGAGATCCTAAAATACAGGTGTTCTTGTAAGAGAACCTTAGGATCTTGACAATTGTTAGATCTAGGTTTGATTAGTTGTTGAAAGAGATTTTGATGAATATGTTCTTGTAAGGGAACTTTAAGATCTCAGACATTTTAGGAATCTTTCTAGATCTATATATTTTAGGTAGAGCTTCTAAGTTTACCTTCCCGGGTTGACATTAAATAAACTCTGATTGACATCATCAATTGGAACCTAACAGACTTCATAGTTTCTAGGTATTAATGTCATATACATATCAAAAAGAAAAACAAAAAGAGGATTTTGTTCCTCTATATCAATAGAAAAACAAAGAGAACCATTTGAACTCTACATCACCATCAACTTCCAACAAAAAAACATGAAAAGCATTCATGCATAGGTTTGCAAACTAGAAGTAATCTATCTAACACTACATAGAAAAGAAACTCCAACTTTAGAAGGTACAAGAAAGAAACAACAATTTGAGTGTGGCACATTTGGGGGATCCTTTCCCACATTGTAATCTTCAATTTGGAGCATGCCAAGTGCCCTCACAACAACTTGTTTAGGTGCCCACACAAAAATAAAACTGACTAATAACTAAAAGATAACTAGTGCGACATTATTTTTCAACTCACTTTTTTTATTAGGTGCATAAACTAAGAGATAATTGATAATTATGAATTAAAAAAATTCCAAAAAAACACTAAAACCCCAATTTGAGGGCTTTATGAAGGAGTTTGGCCCCATAAAATTGTCAAAACAAGGTCTAATATGAAGAATTAGATCAACATGGTAGTGAACTCTTTAAGACACAACTCCTTGTAAAATTTTAGCCAAATGGATAACCGAGTCAAAAGTTATGACCCTTAGAAACCCTTGTATCAAGTGAGATTCCTGGTTACCTGTGCCAGAGAGACCCTGATAAATGAAGGGACACTTGATGGAATAAGAGTAGTGAATGGGTACATTCCTTGGGTTGGGGAGATCAAGAGGAAAAGAGCTGGAGGAAATTTAGGAAAACTATAGGAGAATACCAGTGGGTTGTGAGATATTGAGATGTGAGTGGACTATGAGAGTCACACTTCTTTTGTGGATTCCTAGCCCTAGCTCGGGGGTGATTTGTTGTTGATTTTGAACAACGAGTCTATGGTTGGGTGGAATATCTTTTCCAAGCAGCTAGTTGCACAATTGTTTTAAAAATATAAGTGTTTATTTGTTTTACGAGTTAAATTATGAATTTAGTTGCTACACATTTCACTCTATGAACGAGAATGATTATATAGTGTTGTAGACGTTTTATTCAATGCATTCATGTTCCTTTTAGCATGTTGTAGCTACATATAGTGATGGGTATTCTAAAATTGGTTAAATATGTATATAATAAGTAGATGGTAAGCTACAGAAAATTAGTTAGTAGAAAATTTTTGAATTTATGTGTATTCCACATAACAATGTTCCTCAGTTAGATTGGGGGGCGTTATAGACTTCCACTCCAAGCATGTGCTATTTGAGGTTGGCTTGTGTGTTAAACATAGATCTATTCAAAGCTTGAAGAAGTACAACCTACCTTGGAGACTATTCGACGTGACTTTTCACCATGCATGTAATTTATTCTTGAGGAGGATGCTACATTTGAAACTATTACAATTGGACCTTGTTCACTTTGTTAGTGCTAAGAGAGCACTCTCTTTTATTTCTAGTGATGTTCCACATTTACTTCACTCCAATTCTTGGTTTTCTCTTTTGTTTTTTCAAAATATTCTCTTTCCTATAAGAAATGACACATGCAAATGAGACATATACAGTGTCTTTATTGTTTTGCTGTTTTGTTTCCATCCTATTCACTTCATATATTAGAGGAAATTTAGGATCTAAAATGGACCTCCTAAAAAAATAATAAAATAAGAGGTAGGAATTATAGAGGGAAAGAAATAAAACTAAGTTTTTCATGTATTTTCAATTGATATCTTTACATGGTTATTAAAAGTATCAAAAGTACGTAGTGTTGGATGCAGACTTAAATTCCACATCCAACAAGTACTTAGACTTCACAATTTTAATAAACCTAAGTGAGATAAACTAAAAATATATGAAAAATGTGTTATTTTCAATTAATCTCATAATAGGTTTATTAAAAGTATTGGATACTCATTGGATGCTGAATTTAATTTCACATCCAACGAGTACATACACTTAGTACTAAATTCCACATCTAAGGAGCTACATTTAATACTTTTAGTAAACCTTTATGGAGATAAATTGAAAATATGTGAAAAAAAGTTTTCTTTTTTTTCCTCCAATTATTTAGCCATGAGGTTAACATCATCATCTTAAATCCTATTGGTTGAAATTAAAAAAAAAAAAAAATTTAGGGAAATTTTCTTAAGAGGCCCATTTTAGACCTCAAATTTCCCATAGTGACTTCTATCTTTGTATTGATTGAGTTTCAACATTCACTATAAAAAATTGAACTTTGAGAGGTGTGGGAGATCGTAAGAGTTTTGGTGTGATTACTACTACACCCCAACATCCTTGAAGGTGTAACTTGTATCCAACTTGCTTGGAACTTTGTTCCTTTTATAACTCTTACTAATGAAAATCAGATCAACATCTTGTGTAACTTGTATCCAACTTGCTTGGAACTTTGTTCCTTCTATAACTCTTAGTAATGGAAATCAGATCAACATCTTTTAGCAACCAATATAAACGTATTTGTGTGTTCAGAATTCTGCCTATCTAGCATAGTTCTTGCATGTTTCAATATTTAATTCTTAAGTACATGAACTTGTGAGATCTAATTAATATTGTTTGCTCATAATTTTTATTTCATTCTATCAATTGGGTCTAGCCAAGGTGGTTAAGAGGATCAGTTGTCAACCTCTTGACCCAAGTTCAAATCCCATAAGTGACATGTTAATGCTCTTAAATAAGTATATTGTGTGTTGACTTGGTACTAGCAATCTAAACTCTCCCTTCCATTGTTGAGAGTGAGACCTAGCAATCTAAACTCTCCCTTCCACGGTTGAGAGTGAGACCGCTTTCATTCCCATATCATTAAAAAATACAAAATACAAAATTTATTTCATTCACTCCATTTTCTAAGGACAAGGCACAATTAATCTTAAAAGTTGATTTTATAAGCATTTTAAGGAAAAATATATTAAATACCATAGCTGATTTTCAAACTAAGTAGCAGATTTGTAAAGGGAGTACTTCAGAAGCAATGTTTTTCAAACTAAGTAGCAGATTTGTAAAGGGAGTACTTCAGAAGCAAAAAATTAATTTAGGGCATTTTCTTTGAAATTTTGGTCAATTTAATTCGTTGTTTTGCGACATTCATTGCAGAAACAAAGAGAGGTCATGGTGACTATATGAAATTTCAGACTTGTTTTGACACAAAATGAGTTGGCACATGTTGATTCAAAAGAGAAGTTGCAGTTTCTTTAATATTTTAGTGCAGATCAAGATTTTATGTTAAATTTGAGGCATCATATTTCCCCAAGAGTTTATAAATGAAACCTTGAATCATTTAGGGATGCCACCTTCTGCTTAGCAAAGCACTATTACTAACTCTAAGTGAGAAGAGAGGAATTGTGTGATGAAAAATTGGCATTTTCCTTGAAGTTATCCAGACAACTTTGGGTGCTTTCAACAAAGATATTTTTAAGTGATAACTAAATGGAATGATATATTTTGCAGGGCCCACACGCCTTTACTAATGAAATGTTTTTTTTTTAATCAATCTCTAACCATGAGACACACTTCTCTCAACAACTTAAGGTTAATAGATTCTTTGGGTGTTATGGTTATAATTCAAGGTTAATACGTTATATTGTTGTCTATAGGTTATGTATACATATGTTAACTAGTAATGCATACTACTAAGTGTTGATATTATGGTAGTTGCGGGAGGTATTAAATCTCCACATGTAACCCTGACAATAATAGAATATTCCGGGAAGCAAGAAGAAACCCTAAAGCATTGGACATAACCCTAAAAGACAAGTCGGCTAAAGAAAATAATTAATATTGAGTTTTTAACCTCCAGAAAGAGAAGTCGACCCAAACAACTAAGGAATAGCGGTATAAATACAAGATGCCAGAGCTCATTTGGATACACACAGCTCACAACTGCAGAAATTTAGTAAGTGCGCAAGTTTGGAGAGTAGTTGCAGCTGCAGCTACTGCAACTAGTATTTTCGGTTTTAGCCTTGGACTTTCTCTTGGTTATGGTTTGGACTTTCTGCTTAGTACGCTAGCTCTGGAGAGTGGTACGCTACCTTGATTGACTTTTGGATCTAGGGTTTGTTTCCAAAATTATTCTCTCTGTCAAGGTTAAGGTGCTCGAGGGTGGCTTCGGCCTATGGCCAGGTGACAATATTGCTATATTATCTATGGTTAAACGAGCACACCTATTATTTCTAACACTAAGATGTTAAAAATCATAGATCTTCAATTGAGTTTAATTGAATGTTGTTTGCATATATATTGGTGTAGGTATGTCTAGAGCCCAAGTGATTAGCTCAGTTGGTTGTCGCCAATGTTGTTGAACATTTGGCTTGTTCTGTGCCAACAAGTCTCTGGTTTGAATCCCCCTGGATGAGGCGCACTAGTCTACACCAACGAGTTTAGCAACATAGATCAATTTTAAACCGAATCTATAAAGCACTGAGAGGGATCCAATTTCTTAAAGTGTAATTTTTTTTTATCATTTCATTTAATTGAGCCAACTTTGATTTTATTATTGTTATACTTTTTTTAATTGAGACGGATATTTTCTTAATGTTAATGTAAAATCTAACATCACTCTAACGTGACAACATCTCCTCCATACTGGATTGTAGAGCTATGCCATCCATGAATGTGAAGAAGCATCCCATGGGTTTCCCCACGAGGTTTTCTTTGGAAGAAAAAAGTTCATATGAAGAAATAGATGGGCCAACATTCAAAATTTACTCTCTTTAGAAAAAGCCTTGTGCTTGCTTGAAAATATATGTCTGTACTATGTGAACCTTAGAATTTCTTTAAGACATGTTCAAACTTCTGCTGCATGTTCTGCAAGCAAAATCCTACAGCTTGTTCCATACCTGCTACACCTGTTCCACTCTTCTGCTCAACAACTGCGAATCACACATCTATGCACAATCCTATTGAATCAAAAAATGAGTTCTATGATTGTTATACGTTCGACTTTTGAAAACTGCAAATCTTCTCAGCTTGCATTTGAAAATAATTGGGCACTAACAAACATTCGGTGGCTCCACCTGTAGTTAGAGCGTCTATATATAAATTCCATATATTTTCATACCTAAAATGGGGTCCGCATAGTTTTCCGTAATTTTTAGCTTATGCATCTCCCACACCTAGTTGCATTAATGCAATTCACCATACACTTTTCTCTTATGGTGCCTTGACATGATAAATCATAAAATGGACCACCTTGCCTGACATACAAAAATGCACTTTAAAAATAAGGAGTCCATGCTTTAAGTTCCGGATATTATCCAGGAAATATATGTTGCTGTCCTCTAGGGACTATGTATCCAGTTCCTAGCTTTAGCTTTCACTGGAATTCAATGCTATTAATCAGCCAGTCTGACCAAATATGTCCTCTCGCATTACTGAATTATTACTCCATATCTCCATACACTACAATATACCCTTTAAAAATCTCAGAACTGGATAACATTGCAAGACCAGCAATATGACTATATTTATAGTTGTACAAGGTTATGTTTTTTGTCTGCTTTTAGTGCCATCACCAGTAATCCCCACAAGAACACAATCCATCCTTGAAATGATGGAAACGGTGTGCATCCCTCAAAATAATTTCTCGTTCCACAATCTTAGAAATGAACTTTGTTGCATTGTGGCAGTCATCGCACACACGAAGATTCTTGGTGATCCGGACAGGGGTCCCAGAGCTTGTGTTGATAAGCCCAAAAGCAATAGCGAGTTTCTCACTGTGACTCATCAGCATTCGTTCTTTTACATCATCGTCAACATTGTGTAGCACAGAGTCCATGTTAGGTACATATCCTGCCTCTTTCATCTTCCCAGACAAGGACTCCAACATTGCATAAATTTCCTGAGATTGAGGGTGTGACCTGTCTTGCATGTGAAATGTATAAACACTGTTATTTAATTCAATGAAGCTGCATCCTGCCATTTTTCTCAAACCCCTTTCATTCATCAATGTTCTCACCTTGGCAACACCATCCCATCTGCCTGTTGCTGCATAAACGTTGGAGAGAAGTACATAATATCCAACATTATCAGGTTCTAATTTGAAAAGGTATTCTGCCACACGTTCTGCTAGTTCAATGTTGCGATGAATTTTACAGGCTCCAAGCAATGCTCCCCAAACTGCAGCATTGGGCTCTAATGGCATCTTACTGATAAAGTCATGTGCTTCATCCAAACATCCAGCACGGCCAAGAAGGTCAACCATGCATGCATAATGCTTCACCCTAGGCTTGATGCCATAATCTCGACTCATGGAATGGAAATATTTCCATCCCTCATCTACCAATCCTGCATGGCTGCAAGCAGACAAAACAGAAACAAGGGTAACATGATTTGGCTTTAATTCGGTTTGTTGCATCTGCGTAAAAAGTGCAAGGGCATCCTCCCCACGCCCATGTGTTCCATATCCTGCGATCATTGCACTCCATGAAACCACATTTCTTTCTGGCATTCTGTCGAATAACCAATGAGCAATCTCTAGATTCCCACATTTTGCATACATGTCTATCAGGGCAGTTTCCACAGAAACATCCAACTCAAAACAATTGCTAATCAAATAATCATGCATCCGCTGTCCTTGTTCCAAAGCTCCTAACTGGGCACATGCTGAGATCACGCTCAACATAGTAACCAAGTTGGGTTTCACACCTGCTCGTTGCATTTCACCGAAAATTGTCAAAGCCTCAATTGCAAGCTCATTCTGCTCATACCCTGCAATCATTGCACTCCATGAAACCACGTTTTTGACAGTCATTTTGTCAAATAAGTGACGTGCCATCTCCATAATTCCACATTTGGCATACATGTCTACAAGGGCAGTCCCTACAGAAACATCTGAGTCTAATCCGCTCTTAACTATATAATCATGGACACACTTCCCTTGTCGTAGGGCTCCCACCTGAGCACATGCTGATAGCACATTAGTCATTGTAACTAAGTTGGGTTTTATGGCAGCATCCCTAAGTTGATTAAAAAGATTCGAGACCTTGTCCAAGTGCCCACTTTGGGCATATCCTGCGCTGATTGTATTCCATGAGACCACATCTCTCTTAGACATTTTGTCAAACACTAAAGCTGCATCATCCAAACATCCACATTTGGTGTATAGAGCTATAAGTGAATTTCCCACATGTATATTCCACTCAAATCCTCTCTTGATTACACAACCATGAATGCACTTACCTTGTTGCAACGCATCTAGATGTGAAATTGCAGAAAGCACACTCACCACCGTAACTGGGTCAGCTGCCATCCCTGCAGCTTGCATTTGCTGAAACAGCATCAAGGCTTCACTGGCACATCCATTCTGGGCATACCCTGCAATTATTCCAGTCCACGAAACCACATCTCTTACAGACATTCTGTCAAACACCTGACGTGCATCCTTCATGCTCCCACATTTTGCATACATGTCTATCAGGGCAGCCTCCACAAAAACATCCCGGCAAATCCCATTCCTCAAAATGTGATAATGGATCACATTGCCCTCTTGCAGAGATGATAATCCAGCACATGCCTTGAGCACATAGGGAAATGTGAACCTGTTCGGTTCTATACCACTGCGCTGCATTTGATAATAAAGTGCTAGGGTGTCTTCGTAAAGGCCATTTCTGGCATATGCTCTAATCATTGCATTGAATATGCAAATATTTGGTTGGTGCATTCTGTCAAACACTTGGCGCGCATTCTCCACAGTTCGGCACATGGAATACGTGTCCACAAGTTTGGAACCTAAGAATATATCTTTTTCA
This sequence comes from Picea engelmannii, assembly GCA_009831015.1. NCBI lineage: Eukaryota > Viridiplantae > Streptophyta > Pinopsida > Pinales > Pinaceae > Picea > Picea engelmannii. The sequence goes on from ML828242.1 coordinate 21,595, forward strand.
AATCCATCTGTGATCACACGGGCATGGACTTGCCCCACTGCTTCGATATTGGTACAGGCTTCTAAGGCAGAAGCGTAGATTGCAACGTTCGTATCCGCCTTAATGCCTCTGTGTTGTGCTCGATACATCGGCTTCGCTTTCAATTTTTGTGTGGGTTGTTGGTTAAGATGATGAAATAAGCGCGTATGAATATGAATTTGCATGCCATGACGAATACAGGTTTGAAAAGAGGGCGCTAACGCCATTGCAGAAGCAATGATGATCTGATATTATGGTTAACAGCGTGGTAAGCCATGTGGGGGTTCATGGTATGCCTTCTTATCTATTGGCAATCCAGAAGGGTTGAATTAAATAATAAAAAGACGCCATGACTTCAATCCAAAACTGTGCTGTTAATGCCGATCAGTAAGAAAACTGAAATCTCAGTGGGTATACTCTTTAGAGTGCAAATATCTTTGTTGAATTCAAACTCAAAATCTCATTGGGTATATTCTTTAGAGTGCAAATATCTTTGTTGAATTCAAACTCAAAATCTCAGTGGCTGAGCTCTTATTGTACATATGCTAGTTGAATTCAAACGACTTCACATTCACTCGGCCTAATACCCCTAAAACTTTGATCACTTCATTAAAACTTGGACACCAACCTTTTATTTTTTATTTTTTTTTCAAGGTGACTAAACTTGCAGAAATGATGACATATTATTGGTTGTTTATGATGATGACATATTATTGGTTGTTTATGAATCTGCATTGATTCAGGGCTATTATTCAAGGAAAACCATGTCACCTAAAATGATTTGTTGGTGGTTCATAAGGAAATCCTCCCAAACGTTTCTGAGTTATGGGTAGTTAATTTGTTTCCTTACAATCCAAGGAAGAGGAGTTCTTAACTTATCTCAAGTAGTTTTGGGTTTTACTCTAAGACTAAAAAGCCATTTCAACATCAATAATATCTCTAGGAAAGCTAGTATTTCTAGTGATCATCATTGAGGCTACCTTGATAAGGTCATATACTTTCTAGAATCATCTAGCCTTAGTCCCATACATGAAATCACTTACTACTTTCGATTGTAGTATAACCTCGTGCACAAAAAAGGAACAACTTAATAAAAACTACTTAATGCAATACAAATATACACATTATATTTTAGTTTAAGGACGACTTTATCCAAATTACCATGCCACGCCACTGGCCTAGTTAAAAGACATCCCACTTTTTAATGCAAAACCTTTAAAAAAAATTGACATTACACTTTTAAATAGATCTTGTGGTATTGTTAAAAGACATCCCACTTTTTAATGCAAACCCTTTAAAAAAATTGGCATTACACTTCTAAATAGACCTTGTGATATTGGATTTGATTGCTAATGCCTGTGAAAGGCAAGGTGTCGGGAAATGAAGTTCTAAAACACATTGTTGTGCAAAATTAACCATTAAATCAACCAAATGATAAAAATATATAAAAACATTCAATAAAATTATGCATGTATTAATTGAAGTTATGAGAACTAACTAATGATTCAACTAAACAAATTAGATGATGAAGATGGAAGAGCTCCAAAGATATTAGTGAAGAAGAGGGTATGCACTTTGTAAATCACTCATAAATAAGTTAAAATCAAATATGAAAAAAGAGTTGAAAACAATTATAAAAAAAGTAAGTGATTTAAAGAAGATAATTTTAGAGATAGATTATGATCTATTTAGAATGAGATAAGATTATCATCTATTTAGAGTGGAAAAAGGGAATGCTAAAAAATAAAAAAGGATAATTTTATTTTTAATGAAAAATCTAATAATATTTTGAATACTAATTAAAAAGAAAAAAAAAGTTTAAAGTTTATATGAAGAGAAGGTGATTAAATGACTATTAAATAATGTATAGAAGAAATAAGCACATATAATTCTTTAGAGGACAAAGATAAAATAAAAAAAGTGTGCATAGGACTGTGTTGAGGCCAAACAATGTCATGAAAATGCATTGATAATAATACATGTTTTCTTTTCAAAGAACCCAAGTTATATTAAAAGAGGTCGGTGAATATATAAGACAACACATTATAGATAAAGTGGTCTATATAATAGACCTTTTGATAGGTAATGTTGTGGATCTCTTAATCTAATTTTTTCTCAAAGAACCCAAGTTATATTAGAGGAGGTTGGTGAATATATAAGACAACACATTATAGATAAAGTGGTATATAATAAATCTTTTGATAAGTATTGTTGTGGATCTCTTAATCTAACATGTAAAAGTTTAATATATCTTATTTAAAGATATCATTAACCATGTTAAAGGGTTATTTGAAAAGGTTAAAAGAGGTATAAGAAGGTATGTGCATTGGATTTTGAATAATAAATAAAGAAACCAATTAAATTATAGGTCAAAATTTCAAGAGAATGGAGCTTAAAAGAAAACTTGAGAATGGAGAGAGCAATACAAATGTTTAAATGTAAAGGGAAGCCTATGAAGAATATAATGATTTAACTTAGCTATGATATTATGAAAAACTAGATTGTTTCATACTCATCTTTTTTTTTTATTAAACTTAATATTATTGTCCAATAAAATATGTATAATGTTACATCGAAATAACAATGTCAAAAACAAGGGGACCTTCAAGACCATCTATATCACCATCGACAATTTTAGGGAAACCAAATCCTTCAAGATCACAACAATCCAACAAGCAACATACTGAAATAGACCCGGGGAAATCGTACTCTCAAGCAATATCTAACATATCTCTTGAAGCTGTCTAATTTGATAAGACTGCATCAAGGTGAGAGAGGAAAATAGGAAGCAATTCTAGGGTTTGACAGTTGCGACAAGTTAGCATTTGACAGTCGCGGCCACAACAGAGAGTAGCATGAGAA
>ML828242.1:24509-39961 GCA_009831015.1 Picea engelmannii
AGGGGACCCCCTCATGCAAACAGGTAGTGGTGGATAGAGGAAAAGGGCCAAGCAACAGAGTTTTCAAGGCATCGATGACAGGAACCTCGGGATCAGACCCAAGGAAGCATCAAGAGAGAAGTCGAGACAAAAATGAGACCATGGAGGAAGTTGCTAAGGAAACTCAGAAAGAGGCGCAAGAGATCGCGAAGGCTAATGGGACGGAGCGGCGCAACCCCTACAAGCCCAAAACAACAATGATACCCAAGGTGGTACTGGAGGACTCACAAACGCAACTCTACAGGGACCAGATGAAGACGCATGCGCTCATATGCAAATTTATGGGGTTATGGCCCATAGAAAGAACTCTGCGCAACTGGATTAAATATCACTGGAATCCTAATGGAGAAGTGGAGCTCCACGTCAGCTCGAAGGGTTTCTTCACAACAATCTTTATTAACCTGGAGGACAGGAACAGAGTCTTCGAGGGAGGTCCATACTTCCATGCCTCAGCGAGACTCTACATGCAACCCTAGAAAGAAAACTTCTCCCCGGAGAAAGAAACTTTCAAAAAGGTACCAGTTTGGCTGAGATTCTATTCCCTACCCCTAGACTATTGGTTTCCCTCTACCTTTGAAGCAATAGGAAACAAATTGGGGAAATATGTGAAGACCTCAGAAGCCACCCTAAAAGGAAGATACACATCATATGCAAGAATTTGCATAGATATGGACGTTTCTGGAGCACTCCCAGAAGCCATAAGTCTGGAATTCAGGGATGAGGAATGGATCCAAAACATACATTACAAACAAATCCCCTTTAGATGAAGAAGATGCCATGAACATGGACATTTGATCAGAGAGTTCCCTCTAAACAAAAAACAGGAAGCGACAAATCCCAAAACTCAACAAGACGAGGAAGGGTTTATAACCCCGAACCCCAGGAACAGAGCTAGTAAAAAGAAAAATAAAACCTCGACAGGAAATACCCAGGAGACCTAGAATATAATGGAAGGAAGGGACCAAAAAAACAAAAGGATAGTAGAAGACAAGGACTCGACAAAAGCTCCAGAAGTAAAAGAACAAGCAACAAAAGAGCCCACCCAATAGCTAAACAATACAACAACCCAAGGGAGTTGCGCAACCCCGATGGATGGAGAAACAAAAGACGACAACACCACCATGCAAGACGCAGAGGGGATGCATAAATGACCCTTAGCGAAGTAGGTACAGAAGACCCCGATCTCAGAGACCTGGTGGAAAGGGAAGGAATAGGCCTTCCGCACATATTAGAACAATGGAAAAGGCAGGGAGTGGACAACATACAAATAGGGCAACTCGACCGCATCCAATACCTGTTCCTCCTAAGGGAGGAAGCTAAATCTAGAGGAAAAAACCGCACACATGGGGAGATAGGACACCTAGGAGTGAAAGCCGACGAGGGACAATCACAACTATCACCCAAACAAACGAGGAGGAAAAAAGGTAGGAAATCAAACAATGTAGCACTACAGGAGTTGGGAGCGCTACTGATAAACTCGGGTAATATCAAGAAACTCTTTCCCCACTCTCCCCCACATGTTTAAATGAAAGTTATAACTTGGAATATAAGAGGCCTAAACAACCCAAGAAAACAAAGAATCCTTAGGAATAAACTAAACCAGGAGCAACAGATCTCTATTTTATTCAAGAGATGAAATGTACTACAGACATAATGGAATCAATCAGTAAACAACACTGGTGCAAGTACAAGATGGAAGCCATCGAAGACCACCAAAGGTCAGGAAACATACTCACATTGTGGAACCCACAAATCCTAAATTTAATAGCAGCGGAAGCAACCATACACACCCTAACGGTGCACATGCAAATCATAGGAAACACTGAGGAGATTCTCTGCACAAATGTGTATGGGCCCCATGGGCTAGAGGAAAAGAAAGGAATGATCTGAGACCTATAAGATATAAAAGGCTGAGCCACCAACCTCCACTGGATCCTGGCAGGGGACTTCAACATTATCACCTCCCTTGCAGAAAATAAGGGTGGTATTAGAAGATTGGATCAGGATGCAGAGGAGTTTTCAAATTTTATAGACAGAACGGAGATGGTAGATCTAGAAACTAAGAATGGCTAGTTCACCTGGAACAATAAACAAATGAACCAGTTTCAGGTAGCTACAAGACTCGACCGATTCCTTATATCAGAGTCAATCATTATGCAGGGGCTAACCTTAGATTGCAACATCCTACCCTGAGGTGGATCTGATCACCTAAGAACAAACCCTTTAGATTCAAGAAATTTTGGATTGATCACCTGACTTTCAAGGAAAAAATCAAACAGTGGTGGCAGGAGGAGCAACCAAAGAAAGAGACTAGGATGTTCAAACTACACAAAAAACTTAAATACATAAAAAATAAACTCAAGGAATGGAACAAGGATATCTTCAAGAATATAAACACAGAGAAAAACGACATCGAAGAAAAAATGAAAAAAATCCAAGAAACTTGCATGTGGGAAGGCTATACGAAGGACCGGAAAAAGGAAGAGCTCCAAATGACCCAAGAGTGGGAGGTGCAATGCCAACAAGAGGAAACACTATGGCGTCAGAAGTCTTGCATCCAATGGCTAAAGGAAGGAGAGCGGAACACCAAGTTTTTCCATAGAACAACCATGGCCAAAAGAGCCCATAACAAAATCCTGAAGATCAAGGACCAGGATGGAATCGAGCGTGAGTCACATCAGGAGATCAAAATCACTATGGTTAGATGCTTCCACGGGATAGCCCAAGAACCACATCAAGATAGAGCGAAGGCCATTCAGAGGATAACCCAACATATTCCATGCTTGGTTACCGAGGAACAAAACATCTTCCTGAACAAACCTATCACCACAGAAGAGGTGGACCAAGCTCTTGAGGAAATGCCCAATGGGAAAGCACTAGGTCCAAATGGTTTCAATGTGGAATTCTTCAAAGTCTGCTAGGAAATCGTCAGACATGAAATATATAAGGTAGTAGAGGACTCTAGAAGGTCTGCCTCCATCCTTAAAGCACTAAATGCAACCATGATCGCCCTAATCCCCAAAGAAAATGAAGCCAAAACTCCGAACCGGTACAAACCCATAACACTTTGTAATGTGATATACAAAATCATCTCCAAAGTAATAGAAAATAGATTGAAACCCCTCCTACCCTCACTGATCTCGCAAGAACAGGTAGGCTTCATGGAAGGTAGACAAATAATGGACAACATCATCCAGGCCCATGATATCATTCACACCTTAAAACTTCAGAAAAGGGGGGAAATGTTAATACAACTGGACCTAGCAAAAGCTTATGACAAAATTAGCTGGAACAATATGATCAAGACCTTGGAAGCCTTTGGTTTTACCCAACACTGGATCAGTTGGATTGTTAGTTTAGTATCGACAACAAGCTACTCGCTACTAATCAATGGAGCCCCGACCAAACCTTTCTAGCCCATGAGAGAGATCAGAAAAGGAGACCCGATGTCTCCTTTCCTATTCATTCTGATGATGGAAGGCCTTAGCCGGAGCATAAAGAACGCAACAATAACTGGGGAAATAACATGGCTCAAACCTTTCAAAAACTGCCCTACTTCAACTCACCAATAGTTTGTGGATGATACACTACTCCACGACATACCCACAGTCAAGGAAGCCAAAGCCTACAAATGAATCCTAGAATATTTTGGGGAAGCCTCGGGTGCTGAGATCAACCACTCCAAGTCGATGATCTTTTTCTTTAATACCAATCCAACTATCCAAAGGAATTTGACCAACATTCTAGGCTTTGAACAGAAAACACTTCCAACCAAGTATTTGGGGGTTCCTTTGACAAACAAAGTTTATAAGTTGTTAACTTGGGAAGGAGTAATAAACAGGCTACAGGAGCAGGTAAAAAACGGGACGTATAGATCCCTTAACCTAGTTGGCAGACTGATCCTAACCAAGGCCATCCCAACCTTTATGATGTTAGTCTTCTCCACTCCACAGGGGATCCTACATAAAATTAGAGCCATCCAGAGGGACTTCCTAAGGCGAGGTGTGGAAACAAAGAAAAAATGGGCCCTAGTGGCCTGGGAGAAAGTCTGCAAGCCAAAAAGAAAAGGAGGCTTGGGGCTGCAAGATCCACAAATGAACAACAATGCATATGGGGAGAAACTCTAGTGGCGGTGGGTCAAAGAAACTGCAACACATTGGGTAAACCTATGGAAGGAAAAGTACACATTGAACACCCGGGACTAGGACAAAATCCGCTTTGGAGGAACCAGGGAAGGCTCAAACATTTGGAACCAAGCTTGGCACAACAAAGCATGGATTCAGACACACAAATTTTGGGAAATTAGGAATGGCAGAACAACCAGATTATGGGAGGACGCTTGGCAGCAGGAAACAAAGATGGAAAACTAGGATAGAGGGATACTCCAACAGGACCTCATCACATAAGGAAAAATCAACGTCTATCAATATTGGCAGCAGGGAACAAACCACAACAAATGGCAAATATGGGACAATATTAATCCTCAGAACAATGAGATACCTGCAACAACAATAAAAGAGGTGGAGGGGGAACTGGGTAGACGAAAAATAACAGTCACAAAAGGAGAGGACCAATTGAGGTGGGGAAAAAAGGACGAAGGGAAATTCAACCTAAAAGAAGTCCGACACTATATGACGAACCCAAACCAAGATGAATTGGCACAACACTAGGATAAGCTCTGGAACAACCCCCAATGGCCAAAGATTAAGATCTTCCATTGGCTAATATTACACAACCACATCCTAACTTGGGATAACCTAAGGAAAAGAGGTTTCACCGATTCATCAAGATGTCATATTTGTCAAACTCAGGAAGAAACAACCAACCATCTCCTTGACGTCTGTGCTTACACTGCGGAATTGTGGGACTAGGCAACAAGTATCTTTCACCAGTCTGACAGGATCCGTGGTAACATTGTTGCAACAATCAAGCTCTAGAGAGAAAACTATAGCGACCAAGAAGAGGTGAACCTCTTCTGGACCCTCATCCCAGGAATGATCATATGGTCGATATGGAAGGAAGGAACCAATGCCTTTTCAGAAACCAAAGTTGGCCAGAAGGGAAGATCAAGGAAACAATAACCTCCATGATACGTGATACGGTGATGAGCCACAACCTCCAGGAGGGTAGAGCGCAACCCACAGATTAGGACTCCCGAGTCCTAGAGGATTTCCAACTAACAGGTGGGCGCAACCCTAATCCAAACAGACAACAACCACAACTCCAGGTAGGTGAGTGCAACTAGAAACCACCACCTTCAGGCTCCCTCAAGTTGAATTTCGATGGGGCAACGAAAGGAAACCCAAGAAGAACAGGTTTGGGAGGAGTAATCAGGGATAGTAAAGGGAACATCATACAACTGTACGCGGGAAGCCTAGGCAACTCAACCAATAACGTCGCAGAATTCGGATCCTTGGAGATAGGCCTGGAGATTCTTAGCCCGGAGGGGATGAAGAATGCCATAGTGGAAGGAGACTCTGCGCTAGTCATCAACACAGTGAGAAAACTCCAAAATGGTACCAGAATAGGTAAAATCCATAGGCACTGGCAATTGGCCTACCTACTGAAAAAAAATCCAGGAGCACTTGCAGATAGGGATCATTGTGGAGTTGTGTTGGGTGAGGAGGTCAAAAAATGGACTGGCAGACATAATAGAAAATGAGGGGGTCGAGAATGAAGGTCCAGAACTGGACACAATCTGGCACAACATCCCACAAGGTCAATTCCGAACAAATTGCACCCAACTTGCGGAAAAATACTGGGAAAACAAGAGTAGTACGGAATATCATGGCAAGAATGGAGGCGCAGTAGACACTGAAGGACACATAGGTCCCAGACAAGAGATGATGGCCCACCAATCAAATAAGGTTATACATGCAGACGCATATCACACATCAGGAGAAGGTACAACACCACAATCCCGTCAATAAAAAGAAGTATAGAAGGTGCCCATTGGAAAGCAGAAGAGATAACTTGTAGGCGGCAAAGGATGAAGGATGACAGGTCACACCAGAGCCAAGTAGGAGCACAACTCACTTAAGTACCAAGATGGGATGGGGAAAGGGATGGCGTACAACAAGCAGGGCAAAGCATTGGCACAGTGATAACGACAAGGTCATCAAGCGCACACGCTCTGGAACAGAGGATACTGACGGGCAGTACCACCTTGAAGAGCACGCCATGATTGCAAGGACGGGACCGTAGCCGGGTTGGCTCCATAAAGGCAGGGACACCAAAACTTACCATAGAATGAGGCATCGCAATTACAGTGGCCACCTTACTTACCAGAAGGAGGTGAAGCGGAACAGGGAGAGAAACCAATGCAAGAACCTTGACCTGTAAGTGAAGATGGTACGCATGAAGAAAACCAATAGCAAGAGAGGCCCCCAAGGGAAGGAACCTCCACATATCGCCTGATGGATGACAAGAATCGAATAGGTGGCCAGGGAAGCAAAGAGCACCTTCCTCACGAAGATAGACACCAAGGGGAAGAAGATCATTAAAATATGGGAGGGAAAAATCAACAATGCCCACAGGGGAAAAGCCTGGTCAACACTAATCCAGGAAGTAGGGGGGATATAGGATCCCAGAGCCACACAATCGAGGTTAAGCCTCTACCACAGGATGGTGGAGGAAGCTTGGAGAACCAAAATGCTCATAGGAAAAATGTGTGCGGTCTGGGGGGAGACCAACAGGACGGAAACCAAAGAGTAGAAGAAAGAGCGCACAGGAATTCTCAACCACCTCACTAACCTGGAGGCGAGGGTAAAAAGGATGGTGGAGGACCAGAAAAGACAACAAGAGAAACTGGAAAGGATGGCAGGGCAATTTCATCTCTATCTACCCTACATCCACCCTATAGATATCACTCCAGCTGACAACAATGGAACCCTAACATGCATCAGAAAGCTATGCCTGGTGGAATAGAGGGAGGAGGACACGACACAATAGGAAGGGGATGAAGAGTACCCCATCAACCTAGACTAACGCAGGACCCGCCCAGATCATGTCTCTCAGAGTAGGAGCTAATCCCATTATGTTTAGACTTTTTGATTTCTTTTGATGAAGTTTTTAGACTGGATTATGGTAGCCTAGGTTGATTTCCCGTGGTGGCGACCCAGGCACTTTTTGTTTATTCTCAGATACTGCATTCCAGGGACCCCAGATCTGGTTTCCTTTCAGGCAAATCCTAGGAGCCCATGCATCAGTTTTGTACTATAACCTTATAACACAATATAGATTCACACATTCATTTATATAAAAAAAAAACAATATCAAAAACAAAATCAACCCTCTTAATTTTACATTATATTTAAAATTATACTTTAAGTATCGAATTACTATTTTTTAAAAGAATGAAAAAAAAAGACAATATGTATCCAAATTTGATTTAGAAAAAAAACAATACATAAACTTAATTTTAAAATCTCCAAAGGAGAGGTAGTGAATTTTTTTATGTTCTATTATGTATAGTATGCAATGTTTCTCCTATCAACATGATTCTCTTAATTCTCTCAAAAATGAAGTTGGATAAATGTTTTTTTCATATATTATCACCTATATTTTTCACCACAACAGTTAAAATGTACTAATTTATTTTAGCTTTAATATTTATGATGATGGTGGTGGTTAATGTCCACTGAGACCAAAATTGGTCTATTAGACCTTAAGAAAAGTAAGAGATTAGTTAGATTTCTTTAAAATGTTATTTTGATGCTTGAAAAATATTAAGAGAAACGTTCCAAGATCACTAAAGTTTTACTGACTTAGAAGGTTAGGATTCCAAGAAATGATTCAAAGTGTCTCAAATTGCTATTTATTGTTATCATTTTGATTTGTGTCCCTAGTACCAACTTTTTGGTTCTTAATTATTGCCCAATTTCTTTTCTTTCTCGCTTCCTTTACCTTTTGAACCTCCTTCATTAATTTAGCTTGATCTTCTGGAATAAGGTCTTCATTTATAAATATTCCAGAGCCTTTTAAGCTCAGAGTTTTACTAAGTATGTCATATTTATGGGCATTAGAGCTTATCATAACCCGAATCAACCTATATTTATGTTCAATTATTTTACCCAACATTTTTGCTTCTATAAGGCCAGTTGTTTCAATTTGTGATTTTTTTTTAAAATTTCTCCTTGACTATTGCTAATGTGTCCTCATCTTTTTGTTCTTTTGTACCAAAAAATATGAGGTTCAAGGCTCTTTTGTTATGCTCATGGTCTAACTCTATGAGCTTATTCATTTCCTCTTTGATAGGTTTGATATCCAATTTGTGTTCCACACTATTTAGGGCCAAATTGTTAATTAGTTTTTCTTCTAGCTCTTTAATCTTTTCCCTAAGATTGTTATTTTCTTCGACCTCTTCTTCCTGCATTGATGGTTTTTGTTCTTGGTTGTTTTTTTTCTATTTCATGTAATCTAGCCTCCATTTTCTATAGTTGAGTCTTAAACCCTAATAGTTTATTGTCTATTTGTCTCTAAATATTATCTTCTAAAGATCTAAATTTATTATCAAGTATTGCTACTAACTCACTTTGAAGTTTGGATTCTTTCTCTTCTCTATGTTTTTCTAGTGATTGTATATATTCATATAAACTATCTAAAGTTACTTTGTTAGTCCTTCCTTTGTTAGATTTAGGTATCAATGGTGTATTACTCATATTGAAAAGGAAAATAAATAAATAAGAAATTTATGCACCTAATTCACATTAAAAAAAATTATAAAACCATGTGATATATTCTATATCATGAAAAATTAAAGTTACATTTATGTGAAAACAATTGATATTATAACGGGTTTAAATAAAAGAATATAAGATATATGAAAGTCAAATATATTTTATGTGATATTATAACGAGTTGAAATAAAATAATATAAGATGCACGAAAGTCAAATATATCTTATGTGATAACTTCTATTCCACAATGAAAATGGGTAATATAAACATAAGAGCATCTTTAATTTTCAAAATGTTTAACATACACACTTTCAAAATCTAATACATATCAACGGGGGGTTTTGCAATCAATGAAAGTTCAACATTGTTAATTCTCCCACTAATGTTCAAGTTTATGCGCTAGTGCTTGTGATTTTGTTTGCGGGTGGGTCCTGGTTTAAATCCTATGTAACTTTGGTAAAATAGATAACCCTCGAGTCATATTTTCTTAATTGAATAGTTTTACACTAATAGAAATTCATTAGAAGCATTTCAATAACAAAATCTAATACACATAAATGACGATAAAGACAACTACCAAGGTATTGTACCGTAACAATACTACATAATTTTTAAGTACCATATATGCTAACCTAATTGAAGAGGATATACTTGCATTGTTCCTTCATTTTTTAATCTCCATTATAGTTAATATCTCTATGTGCAAGTATCTTTATAATATGTCAAACATTGGTTTTGTCATTGAATAAACATTGTTCGTTATGATGTTGTTGTGGCAGGCATCAACACCCCCCCTTTCACTTGTATTCTTGCTTGAAAATCCATTTCTTTGCAAGAAAATTTGGGACCTCTCCTTTTCTCTTAGAGAGCTTATTGAATTTCTTAGAAGGGTCACTTTGATTTTTTTGAGTTTGGCTAAAATATTTCCATCTTTTTTGATCAAGTTGTTTCATTTTTGAAGCTTGGTTTGGTTCAATTTGTTTCTGGTACTTAGACATTTTCATGAATATTTTTTTGGACTATCGTAGAAGTTCTCCTTAAATCTAAGACACATACTCGAAGAGTTCCCCTAAAGTTATCTGATATACAACGAAGGATTTTCTTCAAAGTCTACCAACGTGTGAATTAGTAATTGATTGAGTTAATATTATCTCCTCTTATTCAACCAAAGGAGTTCTCACGAACTTCGTCGGTTGAACTGGAGGAGTTCTCCTAATCTTCTCTAATACGTTAAGTTGTCAACCTTAAAGCTTCTTTTTAAGTTCACCGATATACTCTGATTAAGAACTAAAGGACTTATCAACTTTGTCTCCGGTGCGGTCAAAACATTTCCAAGTATCTTTTCCTCCAAAGCTATTTTTATAACCAACCGAGTTCCTCCTAATTCTTCCAATTGCCTTGATTGTCGTGCTATGTCTATAAAATAAATATCCCTCTCCTATTTTGATCATAGTTTGTTATCACTAAGGGATAAGGGAGCATCGAAACTTTGACCAATGAACTTCCCACTTACGAAGGTATCCACCTGTCGAAAGATAAGCTATCCATGTGTCATTGCAACCACTAGGTAAGCCCTAGAATCGATTACCTTGTTTTCACTTATTATTTTTTAGTTAAGGTTAGGTTTTCTACCCTCGGACCCACACTACCAATCTTACCTCCTCCATCCTCCTTTTATCTTTCGCCAGGCCCTAATCCCTACTAGGCTCAATTTTCCTCTTGCTTAGCCGCCCATGATGCCCTAAATCTCAACCGCCTTCATCCTTTCCCCAAAGCCATGTCTTACCCTAGAGCCATAACACCATAAAACCTAAAAATGTCTCTATTCGTCACTTCCATAGAAAAACACCATGACTACATGCACCTCGACTCCACCTAACATCTATATCATACCTTAAACAACACTCGATCGAGTTAAATTAGGTCAAAACCCAAAGTTTTTATGCGTAATGAGTCTATTTGGATGCATTGTCTCCAATCAGTTTACTTGTTGATTTAAGTTCAGACCATTACCATTGATTGGATCCTCAAGTTTTTTGAAAATTCCTTCCCTCAACTCAGTCACCATCAAGCCCTAAACCTAACCTTGTTTTCCTGGGTCTCCAACACTTAACCAAATATCCAAAATATGAAATCGTGCAATCGACAAGGTTAATATAATTGCTTTTGGTGGTGTTCTAGAATCCTTAACAAGAATAATTCTGATGTAATCGACGACCTTAACAAGAACCCCACTAATGTAATCAATGACCTTTCCACAAACTCTTTCGGTGTATACTAGCCATGTTTATACTAACTTCGTTGACATGGAATCATTTACACCGACAGAGTTGCTATCCTTTGTTTCGATACACTCCGGGGGTCTTGGTAACTTTGGTCCCGGTGTAGCCAGAGAACTTGCTACAAACCCATCTAACTCCAACTGACACACTTGATAATAGTTTCTCCGATCCATTCCAACATAGTTTCCATTAACTTCTCCAATGTGGATATTCACTTGTTGGTGCACTTAACAACATCACCTCTAGTCTATCGGTAGTGTTGGCACCAACTTAGGTGATGTAGCTGGAGGAATTGCCACAAAATCCTTTGACCACTCATCGATGACCTTTGTAAGAACTTCTCTTGTCTGAATTGATCGATTGACCACCAACCCCTCTAGTTTGTCACTGAAGAACTTGCCATATTTGGCATCGATTTACTTGATTTCTCACCAAAGATTAACCCAACTACCTTAAAACCTTCATAATGTCTCTGATCATCCTATCATCCTTAGATGATGATCTCCCTCCTAACATTGACACAAGTAATTCTTCATGTATCTGACATAGGTTTATATGGGTAGATTTATCTTTAACATTTTTTTACTACTCAAATGCTCAAATCTTATATGCTTACAAGGAATGATGTTTCATGTCTATTGTCTTTTCACCTTTATTATTAGTTTCATGCACTAATTATGGTTGTGTGTTTCATATTCAAAGACATCATCGTGTAAAAAGACAACAAGAAAGGCACCTGTCACAGAGGCTTCCAGAAGTGGAAGCAGACAAGAGGAGGAACCTGATTTCCTAGGAGCAATATATGATGGCACAAAAAGACTCCTAGAAAAAGGAGACAATTCACTCAGATGGGGTGAGGTCTTTCATATGTTCAAAAGAAAGATGTTCCTGGTGGAAGCTGAAGACTAAGACACAATCCAAATCTTTAAGAATATTTGGAGATCAAGGCTACATAGGATGACATCCGGTGGTCCGTTATTCCCTTGTGCAGATGAAATCACATGGATTCTCAAGCATGTGGGTTTGGAAAACCGATACATAGTCAATGCTAGGGGTGATCCCATAACATCTTTCGAAGAAAATGATCTAGAAAAACATTATCATTTAGAAAATGGAAACTGAAAGTTGAATGAAGAAATACTCGACAAGTTCCCACACAAACCAAAGGACCTATTCAAGATCGGGTACAAGTCAGATAGAAATTTCAAGCACAAATCGTGTGGTGAGTATCTGATCACTGCACTAAGAACTCCCTACTAATATGTCGTAGAGATTCTTTACAGATTGTACAATGACCAATGTGCTTATACATTTACTTTGTCCTTAATTCCCTTGATCTATTACTATGTAGATGAAGGGTCAATGTTTAACTGGGCTAATATCCCATCAACAAGCTTGACAAAATATATCACAGCTGTCAAAGAGATCGAACCTGGGAAATTCCCAAGTTTTCATATGGTGTCTTATCTATTGGATATTTTTTGCATATGCCATCAATATCCCAAGATGGGTTGGGCCTGAAAACCAACTGACCCATCTATACACATCTACTACAAGGTGCTATGGGAGCATAAGTATAGGACAATATACCATAGGATCCGTGACCACTTCCTAACACCTCTATATGAGCTCATATTTTGTGCACCAACCTTGAGCATGAAAGATAAAGTGTTGGAAATACTGAAGAAGATTGAGGATTCGTACCTAATGGAACATGGAACCTACATAAGGATATGCAGGGCCACCAAAAATCCCCAAATGATATCGATATTTGTGCCAGACAGAATGCTACTCCATTAATAAATCGCATACCAAACTGTAATTCACAGATTCAGGGCATCACTGTATCGAGACAAGAAGGATATCTGTACCTCGCTGTCATTATGGGTCAGATCATATTTATTCGCAAGTGTTGAACAAGCCCAGGATGAAGTAGATATGCTATTTTTGTATCACTTTAGAGAATAAATATTCCAGAGGCATGATCCAAAAAAGGTGGTCAAGGAGTATTGCATCCAAATCAAACATACTTGGGAATATACTCCAGCTACTTGGAAGGAAGAGGAAGTTCACTACAGATGTCGAACTTGTGATAAAGTCATTGCTAGATGAATGGGAAAACCCATAGTATATGTTGAGGATAAGGCTCGTGAAGAAGCATAAAGGAAAGAAGAGGAGGACGAAACATCAAGAACATTTGTTGCAACTACATCGATACGTTATGAATTAGCTAAAGAGGAGGAACTAGCAACATACAAGAAAATGAGGAATAAGGAAAAGATCCAAAAGAAAAAGCAAGACACTGATGAGAAGAAGATAAATATCATAGAGGATTTAAATTCTAAGGAAGAAGACAAAGCATCATCAACAACATAAATAGCGAAAGCAAAACATAAGGTTGCAGCTGAGAAAGCAACAAAGGACGAGAGACAAGAAAAATTTGCAGCTGAAAAGGAATCTACAAAAAGGGAAACAATAGAAAAAAGAGCAATAGATGAAGATACCACCAAGGAAGGTAAGGAAGCCAAGGAAGAGTAGTGGAAAAGATATGAAGAGGCTTTGAACAATGACACCTCACCAATGGACACCAATCTTCCAAATTCATCAATGGAAGTCCCCAATAGTCAACCTCAATTCGGTGGGATGGAGTTGGGACTTTGTGCCCCATACAAACCAAACAGAGTGGTGAACTTGAAAACATTCAAATATGATAAAACCACTTGTAGGATCATGCAACAACATATCATAAATGTACCAAGCACAGGGGGCACTCCATTAGAAGTCCTCACAAAGAACATCATGACGGAATATGCCAACCAATATCCGCTATCCATAGCATCCACTGACACTTCCTTTACCACAGTGACATAACAGAACCTCAAGAACTTATTATGCCAAAATCAAGAGAAGGATTCCAAAATCAAAGAACTAGAAGAACAACTCAGGTAGGTGAAGATAGATGAGGGAAACCTAAAAGAATTCAAAGCATGTGTGTAAAAAGTCATAATAGAGCTGTAGGAAGAAATTACAGATATGTATTCCCATCTACATGTCTTTCAGTTGTTGGCAACCAACATAATGGAGCCACATTTTCATGTACAAAACAAGAATACCCAACTCGCTACCATTTAGGAGGGCTTAGATGATATAAAGAGGTGGATTTTAGAGAACCCAGGTGCTCTAGCCGAGCTTCCTATCCCCTGAGAGGTTGAAAGAATAATCGATTACACTTCATTTGATTAGTTTCAACAAGTTGGGAAGAGGGAAAAAAAGGAGATGAATAGGTCGCTCGCAATTTTCACACAACTTCATAAAGCAACACAAGTTTTGACACATAAGTATTTTCTTCCTCCTATCGAAGAGCTTGGGAAAAAAATCACTATGGAAGAGCTCCTTGAAAAGATCGAGCAAAGCACGAGTCACATGCGAGAGATAACTGAAGCAACTACACAAGTGACAATGGAGTTAATGGAACAACACCTCATCCATCTGACGAAAGTTCACACTACTATATAAGCATTCATGGTCACTCTAGAAAAGGACATGAAGATCCTCACGGATAACTCGACCACACATGAAGCCACTCTGGAGGAAATTTATATCGTAGGATCATATCACTCGATGACCAATACGAAGTGTGGTAAGCCTAAATTAGGGATAAAGTCACGTGAATGAGACAAAATAGAAAATTCAAATTTGCTAACAATTGTATTCTATTTTTTTTGTTTTTACAACTACCTTAAGCTTTTTCCTCATTCTTACGCATGTCAACAACTAGTGAGGGAAGCTGAAAGGTTTTTGTAACTATTGCTTGTGAAATTCAAGAAGTCATTTTCATCAGTTTGCTAGGATGTCTATAAATATAGGAAGAGGCCCATTTTGAAAGGGCTCTTCAAGCATTGTATACTCGTGAAACTATTTTTGGAGAAAACACCATTTAATTGAAATTGAGAAGCACTCAGGGCCAATTTTGATAGAGAAAAGAACTGTTTGTGAATGATTGTTGGATGTAAACTATTTTCGACAAATTATTTATTTCTTAGATGTGTTGTAAGAATATATTGTTTCCTATATAATTTTCTTAAGAAATTGCTATTTTTCTCGCAGCTTAGTTATTCTTTCTTATGTTTTTTTCTAGGAATATGATTTGCTAATGTATGTGATAATATGATTTAGACTATTCTGGTTATGTATTTTTATGCATGTGTTGTCTAACTTTTCTTCTTCATAACAACTATCTAATTGAAGTTATTCACATAGTTTAGTTTCATTTCAGCTACTCATTTGGTTACAATAAATTTCTCCTAGCTAGGATGTTAAGAACCAAACATCAATATAGCATAGAAAAACTTCAAGAAAAGTACTCAACGCCTTGAAAAAGAGATAATATCAGATAATAAGCCTCTTCGAGGGGGCAACCTCCTTTTACCCCACTTAAATGTTCAAGTACAAG
>ML828242.1:44707-73063 GCA_009831015.1 Picea engelmannii
GATGATTCAAAATGAAAATGTCTCCTTGGTATATATAGGAGACTAGGAGGTTTTAATGGCCTAAAGCCGACATAAATAAAATAACATTACTAATCTAAATCACAACTAATGGCCTAAAGCCGACATAAATAAAATAACATTACCAATTTAATATGCCCCAATTAAGTGGTAATGAGCCAATATTAGGGCTTAACATAGGATAGGATAGGTTAGATTTCATTTATGCAATTAATTAGTCTTCATCTACATATGCATTCACAAACCATCCAATCACCCCTCATACCAGTAATTGAAGCTAGGCCAAAATTTGGATGGGTCTCCTAAATCAAACGGTGCATAGTCTAATTGGGACAGTGCATCGGGAAGTACCATGTACCGTTGAAGGGAAATTTCTTCCCCATCAACAAAATTGGCACTAGAAGGAGGGACTAATTTTGCATGGCTAGCATAAACCGACTACATTTACTTTTCCAGTCTAAAAATGTTATTGTTCAACAATGTTTCTCTCAGATCCCTTCTGAATAGGACGTTACCTTTGAAGATACAAACCCTGCATTCCAAAGTGTTACCGACAGCCTTGAAAATCATCCAGAAGCTTGGTACCTTGTCCCTAACAAAGAGTTTGTTGAAACTCATCACATTACACACTCTTATGGTAAGCTACTTGGCCAACTACCAATAACTTCAACACTCCCTAGGAGGAGAGATACCCACGTGAGATGACTTGAGATTCATAACAACATTCTTTTTTATTCCATAGAAGATTTGATTGAAACTTCTTTGCATGCCATACCTGCACCCTTATACCAAATTCCTCCCACACCTCTCGGTCCTACTCCTCTCGAGTCAGAAAATAATTTTAACATTGAATATCCAGGATACGATTTCGACGATAAAATGGGTGAAAATATAAATCGAAGAAAATTGATTCTTCCATGGATGTCTTAATTTTCTCTAAATTTAGCTAAACCTTTACATGAATTAACCAAACTTCTGGAAATACTTCTATCGATATTTGTCCCTGAAAAATCAGGTTCACTATAAGATCATGTAAATAATTTCTTTCTGGCCACTCGTCTTCTTGACATCCATTATGAAGATGTGGTTTGTAGACTCTTTCCTTACACCTTTAAAAACAAAGCTTCCACATGGTATTGTAATCTCCCGTCTGGCTCTATAATCAACTGGGATCACTTTGAAAAATCCTTCATTGGAAAATTTGGGGAAGAGAAAACTCTCGCGGATTTATACAAATAATTAGGGGCCATAAAGATGTAAAATAAAGATAAAGTGAAGGATTTTAATCAACACTTCACCATAGTCCTCAATAGATTCATTGATGAAACTGCTCCCTTGGAATCCTTGGATATTGAGTATTATACTTCAACATTACTTCCTTCTATATGCATGTTCGTTAAACGAGCCGACAAGGTTACCTTGGCTCAAAATTTTAAAGAAGCTAAAGCTATTGAAAAGGAACTGATCTCTTTAGACAACCACCCCTCATATGAGGAAACTAAATTAGCTGGGAAGAAGCCTTTACTATTGACTAAACTTCCTAAGAAATAACCCAAATACCTAGACAACATGGTTAAGTTGGTCAAGAAGATTTCAAATGAACTAGTAGAAATTAAGAAGAACGTTGGGGAAGGGTCATCCAAGACTATACCTTTTCGTCCATTCTTTAGAAGGAACAACAATCTGCCTAAACCTCCAAAAGTCCCACAACTCACTCTAAATCTAGATGACTTTGGCATGAATAATTTATGTTCATACCACTAGTAGAACCATTCTGAAAAGACATGTCCTCAATGGATCAATTCTATGACTTTGGTCATTAACCAATTGTTAGATCAACAAGAGAATAATGATAACCATACCAAGGAGACGGAAAATGAAAAAGTAACTAAGGAGACCCCACAAGATTCTGCCATGTTTTTATGGGATTGGTGTCTTGATTTGGATGATTAACAGATTAAAAAAGTTTTTGTGGGAGATACACAGGTCATAAACTTCCCTTGAGACTACAACCTACGTAGCAAGGGTGTTGTTCCCAACATTTTTCTCCCCCTTGAAAACATCATTTCTCTTAGAATAATAAATCCTCTTGCTCCTACCCAAAAGGAGAACACTTCTACACCACATAACAACAACAAACCAAGTACTTCAACCCCAACAACAACCAATAATAAAACCAACACCCCATTACTGAGTAATAAAACCAACACTCCAACAACCAACGGAAAATCCAACATATCACAGCCAAGCAAAACAACAGGTAAACCTAAAAATCATGCTTTGGATTATAATGCTATTGATGATTTGAATAAAACCAAAGATAACATCTCTCTGTATCATATATGTGCATTTCCTCAACAACATGATCTAATTCTTGATACTTTCAATTCCAACAACTCTCAAAAGAAGACTGTTGTGGTATCCAACAACATTTCTAATACTGTTGAAGCAAAGGAAGAAAACAAAGCTGAAATCAAATCTACTATAAATGCATCCAGTATAAGCACACATTCAAAGTCCCAGGTCCCTCCTTTCCTAATTACATTTGAAATTTTTAATTTCAACGTACATAACTATTTAGCGGACTCAGGCGCTTCCTCCAATATCATGCCATACTCTGTATGCCAAAAAATCAATGTTGTCCCGCAATTAAGCACTAATAGAATCATACAATTACATAGATCAAATGTTAAAGTAAGAGGTGAGCTTAAAGTTGTTATGATTAGAATCACATCTAATACTAGAGTTCATCATGTCATTGACATTTTTGTTGTTGACATTCCAAAAAGTTATGGTTTATTGTTGAGCAGAGATTGGTCTGCAAAACTTCAAGGTTATTTCTCTACAGATTGGTCCCACTTGTGGCTCCCATAAAAAGGTAAACCAAATCATATTTGGGTAAATAACGAAGCTCATATGAAGAATAAGGTAATAGAACTAGAAGGTAAGAATGAGCCCATTAGCTTTTCCCCTATTGTTTTGGGAAATTATTTTTCAGAGACTGACCATGGTTGCTATGAAGTGCAACCATCTCTGATTCAATCAGACACATAGTCTGAACTCCTTCCATGCAATCAGACTAATGATAATGCTTGTACTATATTAAAATATATTGGTTATTGCGTAACTAACCCAACTGTACATAATAACATATGGACGATGTTATTTGATGGCTCCAAATATCAAGAGGGAGTTGGGGCATGATGCATCCTTATTGATCCAGAACAACATAAAAATATTGTATCCTTCCACTCAGAATTCAAATGCACCAACAATACCGTTGAATATTAAGCCTTGGTCCAAGGCCTAAAGAAATCCATCGACCTTAAGGTAAAATTCCTTTGAGTATTTGGTGATTCATAGATAATTGTTCGGCAGGTAAGAAACACTATTCACTGTCTGTCTCCCCACTTGAAAGGTTATCAAAAAGAGGTATGGAACCTACTCCATTCCTTTGAAGCTTTTAATGTAACTTCTATACCTTGTTTTCAAAACATTTCCGTAGACATTTTAGTGAATGCAACATCTAGTTTCATGCCTCTTAATGATGGTTTTTCTGTTGAAATAATTTTCAGGCCTTCTATACTGGACAACGTCACAAACTTGAGAATGTTTGACAATGATAATCAGATCATAAATTTTATCCCGAGTGCCGACATGTTCTAGGAATCAGTAATAGATGATGAAGTGCATGAACAAGATCTTCAGGACATGATCTGAGTAAGATAAAATAAAATTTCATCCCAAGGAATATATCGTCTCTTGAAAATTTGTTTGATCTACAAACTAAGTTCATAAATCCTATATACTATGATGCACTTTTTGGTGATTCTAGTAACCCCTGAAAAACCCAAATACATCAATATGGGAACTTGTTGTTCAGAGGTACAAAAACATACATTCACGCATATGTTTAAGAGATCTCACGATGCATTTTCCTAGACATATGAATATTTGAAGATGTATGAAACTAACATTAGACAACATTTTATTCCTATCAAAGAATGTATCAAACCATTTCAACATAATATAAGGAAAATAGATCTGACACTTGAACTACTTATTCATAAGGAGCTAAAGAAGTTGTTGGAAGCTTGGATTATCTATAAAGTTCAACACTCAACTTGGGTGTCCAATCTGGTGCTCGTCAGGAAGAAATCAGGGGAGATCAGACTGTGCATATATTTCCAAAATCTAAATTAAGCTTTCAATAAGGAAAATTATCCAGTTCCCCCCATGGAAAAAATCCTACAACTCATCTCTGGTTTTGAAATGTTTTCTATTTTATATGGGTTTTCTGGTTACAATCAAGTTCTCATAGTAGAACTAAACCGATTAATGACCACTTTCAAGACAAAGTGGGGAACATATGCATATCGTAGAATTCCCTTCGGTCCAATCTATGTTGGTGCTACCTTTCAGAGGGTGATGGACATATATTTCAAAGGTCTAATTATTCATAGCATGGTGATCTATATTGATGATGTCACTGTTTATTCAAAATAAAGAGCTGATCACCCCAAACATCTAAAGCATATTTTCAAAAGATGCAAAAAATATGATATTTCCCTAAACCCAAAGAAAAAAATCTTTATTGTTTAAGAAGGTAAATCGTTGGGAAATATTATTTCGAAGGATGGGATTTCCATGGACCCAAAATGAAACAAAGGTATTATGCAAATCCCACCTCCACACAACAAAAGGTCTATTCAATCCTTTTTTGAAAAATCAATTTCGTGAGAAGATTTGTTCCGGAATTTGTCGAAATTGTTAAACCCCTTCAGTAAATGGTAAAGAAGTACATTCAATTCAAGTGGAAATCTATTGAAAAGGAGGCCTTTAAGAATATCAAGGATGCCATAGCGGCTGCACCTGCTTTACAAAGTCCAAACTTTACTAAGGACTTATTGTTATATACTTTTACTTCTGACCATTCTCTTGCAGTAGTGCTCACCCAGAAGGACCAACAAGAGAATGCGTGCCTCATAAAATTTATGAGTACTAGACTCCAAGGCGTTGAACTGAATTACCCACCAATAGACTAGCAAGGTTTTTTTGTCCAAAAATATATCAAACAGTTCAAACTTTATGTATTGAGGAGCCATACCAAGGTGATTGTCCTTCACCCATAGGTCATATCTGTCTTTGTACATAGGAAATTAAGTGAGAGATGAAGAAATTGGATGACTACTTTATAGGAGTATGACCTTGAATTCAAACCAACAACCATCGTTAAAGGTCAATTCATGTGTAAGATAGCAACCAGATTCACAGATTTCGAAGATAAAAAAGAAGATGGATGGAAAGAGGAACCGACCATGTACACACAACAAGTTCCTTATGTCCCATCAATGGAGAATTTGTGGTACAACGATCTCAAATACTATCTTCAGCATGGCACCGCTCTTGATCATCTTAATTCCAAACAAAAAAGAGCGCTAAGGATGAAGTCTGGACAATATCAATTGGTTCATGGTATCTTGTTCATGAAGAATTATGACAGAGTTTTGCTCTGATGTATTGAAAATAAATACGCTGACAAGGTTCTTAAAGACATGCATGATGGACTAGCTAGAGGTTATTTTTCAGGAGAAACTACATCCCACAATATATGAATATATGGGTACTAATTTCCGACATTATTCAAAGATGCTCATGCCTACTCTTAGAGCTGCGACATTTTCCAAAAGTCAACTGGAAGAGAGAGAAAGTAATTTTTTCCACTTCAACCTATTGTTGTCGAAGATCCTTTCCGACAATGGGGGATGTATATAATTGGTGAGATCAACCCTCAATCATCCAAACAACATAGGTATATTATAACTGCCACCGATTTTTTTAGTTGTTGGACTAAAGCAGTATCATTGACCAAAGTAAACGATGAAGTGGTAATAAATTTTCTTTAACAACACATCATGACTAGGTTTGGAGTACCTAACACTCTTGTATTTGATAATGCAACATATTTATCATTGCTTAAATTGACTAAGTTTTCTCTATAAAAGGCGATCATTTTAAAATATGTAGCTAACTAATCCTAGGGAAATGGCCTGGTTGAATCCATAAATAAAAATATGATCTGCATTCTTAAATGAATTGTACTCAACCAATAGAGGAATTGGATTAATGCATTACCCAACACCCTCTAGGCTGATCATGTCACTCCCAAATCATCCATAGGGACCTTTCCTTAATTTCTTGTCTACAGGAAATAGGCTATCCTTCCTTCGAATATCTACCTCCCTTCCATTCATCTTACACAACAATCATGCTGGAGAGAGTGCCTCATCATCCAAAGACACATTGACACCTTGTTAAATATAGAAGAGAACCAAGCCAAAGATAAAACCAAATTTGAATCTCACCAATAGACTATTAAACGTTGGTTTGATAAAAAGCCTGCTGGTGAGAAATACTTTCAGGTTGGTGACTTGGTCTTGAAATGGGACAAGCCACATGAAGACAAAGGGAAACACTCAAAGTTTCAACAACTGTGGCTGGGCCCCTTCGTAGTCAAAGAAAATATTGGTCTGGGTACTTACCGATTGCAAAATCTGGAAGGGGATGTATACCCCCTCCCTGTTAATAGCCAAATCCTAAAGCATTACATCATCTATCCCTTGAGGTAACTTCCCCTTGTACATAAATAAAGAGTTTTCTTTTTCTTTGATTTATAGCTCACTTTTACTTTACCTTTTTCCCATTTCTTGTTTTTCTTTATGCTTTGCTCTTTTGTTTTGTTTTTTATTCCAGTTGGTTTTCCTTTTCTCTCTTAAAAGTATCACCCTGGAATTATTTTAAAAATTGATGTCTTGGATCTGAATGACTTTTGAAGTGTGACACATTGCTATCAAAAGATTGTAAATCTGTATTTTGGCTTCTAAACATAACTTCATTTTTATCTATGCAACATTGTTGTGCATTACTTCAATTCAGATCTAGTAGTGGAACATAGTTCCTTAACAGAGAAACATTGTACTCTTAAAATATAGTAGGAAAGAGAGACAAAGGTCACATTTAAGAGAAAATTTGTGTTTTGTTGGAAACTAAATGAAAACAATTTTGGAAAGGCATTTGTTTTACTTAGTGCATGTTACTCAGGGAGTTCACTCATCTATAATAATGTTGGAAAATATCACTTTCATAGGCGTCATATTGCATGCCTTTATAGAAAAAATGGAATCCCCCCATCCACCTCTATTTGAATCGAAGAGAATCATATTATAAAAGTTAAAGGATTGATGAAAGGTATTCTAGCACATGTGGGACATACAAATATCTCCTTCGGGGATATGGAGGCTCACTGGCAGCGGAGAAAGGCTTATGACACTGAGGTGACTCTGTTGAGGCTAGGGACACTCGTTGGTAGTGGAGAAACACTAGAGAAATGTGTAATTAACTTTCATTTTCATCATTCATGTTGCATCATTCTCCTATTATACTTCTCACGCCTTTCTAAAGTAAATCTAAATAAAAGGGCTATATTGTGGTAATTAATCTACTCTGGGCATGGTTTTGATCTCTCCCTTGCATCTTACAAACTTGTCTCATCAAAATTTGCATTTTTGAAAACTGTGGGACCTACTCTTTCTCTCTCGAGGTCACGCATTACCAATGTTTCCATTCTTAGAAGTTTCATGTTTAAGATACCTCTTTGCAGAAATTCATGGCTTCACTTAGTGTGTCGCCATTTGTTGTGCCAAGCATCAACACCTCCCCTTTTTATTGTATTCTTGATTGAAAACCCATTCCTTTTCCAAGAAAATGGAATCCCTCCTTTTCTCTTGGAGAGCTTCTTGAATTGCTATGAAGGGATACCCTGATTTTTTGAGTTTGGTTAAATTCTTCCCATCCTTTCTGATCAAATTGTTTCATTTTTTAAGCTTGGTTTCATTCAATTTGTTTCTATCACTTAGACATTTTCATGCATCATTTTTTGGACTATCAGAGAAGTTCTCCTTAACTCCGATGACACATACCAAAAGATTTATCCTAAAGTTCTCGGATACGCATCGAAGGATTCTCTTCAAAGTTTTCCAACACATGAATTAATAATTGGTCGAGTTAATATTAACTCCTCTGATTCAACTGGAGGAGTTCTCACAAACTCCGTCGGTTGAACCAGAGGGGTTCCCCTAATATTCTTCGATACATTAAGTTATCAATAGAAAATATTATTTTTAAGTTTGTTGCTATGATATGATTAAGAACCAGAGGACTTCTTAACTTCATCTCTGGTGTGGTCGAAACATTTCCAAGTATATTTTCTACCAAGGTTATTATTAGCACTAGTCGAGTTCCTCCTAACTCTTCCAATTTCCTCTATTGCCATGCTATGTCTATAAAATAAATATCCCTCTCCTCTTTTGATCATAGTTTTTTCTCTCTAAGGGAGAAGGGGGTGTCGAACCTCTGACCAACGAACTTCCAACTTGCGAAGGTATCCACCCGTCGATAGATAAGCTATCCAGGTAAGCCCTAAAACTGATTACCTTGTTTTCACTTGTTATTTTTTAGTTAAGGTTAGGGTTTTCTACCCTTGGACTTGCAGTCCCAATATTACCTCCCATGTCCTTCCTTCATCTTTCACTGGGCTCTAATCCCTGCTAGTCTCAATTTTCCTTTTCCCTAGCTTCCTGTGATGCCCTAAATCTCAACCACCTCAATCTTTTCCCCAAATCCATGTCCTACCCTAGATCCACAACACCATAAAACTTGAAAATGTCTTTTTCCATCACCTCTGTTGAACAAAATAATGACTACATACACCTTAGCATCGCCTAACATATATATCATGCCTTAAACAACACTCAGTTGAGTTAATATAGGTCAAAACCTCGATATTGTATGTGCAATGAGTCTATTTTGATACATTCTCCCCAAGTTGTTCACTTTTTTGATTTAAGGTCGGACCATTACCATCGATTGGATCCTTAAGTTTTGTGAAATTTCCTACCCTCGACCTAGTCACCATCAAGCATTAAACATGGTCATGTTTAATTGAACTCACATCCTTAAGCTTAACCCAACTCCCTTAGAACCTTCATAATGTCTCCGATCATCATATCATCCTCAGATGATGATCTCCCTCCTAACATTGACACAAGTAATTATTCAGGTATGTAAGATAAGTTTACATGGGAAGATTTATCTTTAACATTTGTTTACTGCTCAAATGCTCAAATCTTATATGCGTACACAGATTTATGTTTCATGTCTATTGACTCATCAACTTTATTATTAGTTTTATGCACTAATTATGGCTATGTGTTTCAAATTCAGAGATGTCACCGCGTAAGAAGACAAAAATCAAGGCACCTTCCATAGAGGCTTTTAGAAGTGGAAGTATACAAGAGGAGGAACTTGATTCCCTAGGAGCAGTGTATGATGACACAACAAGACTCCTAGAGAAAGGAGGAGATTCACCCAAATGGGGTAAGGTATTTAATATTTTCAGAAGATAGACATTCCCAATGGAACCTGAAGACTAGGATGAACTCCAAATATTCAAGAATATTCGAAGATCAAGGCTACATAGGGTGGCATCCCATGTTGCAATATTCCCTTGTGTAGATGCAACCACGTGGATTCTCAAGCATGTGGACCTAGAAAACCAATACATACTCAACACTAATGGTGAGCCCATAACATCTTTCCAAGTAGTCGATCTAGCAAAATATTATCATTTAGAAAAGGGAACCCAAAATTTGGATGAGGAACTACTTGGAAAGTTCTCGCACAAAGAAAAGGACCTGTTTAAGATCTGGTACAAGCCATATAGAACTTTCAAGAATAGACCATCTAGCGAGTATCTGACCACTACACTAAGAACTCCCTACCAATATATCATGAAAATGCTTTGCAGACTGTATGGGGAGCAAGATGCTTCTACATTTACTATGTCCTTAATGCCCCAGATCTAATATTGCGAGGATGAAAGGTCAATGTTCAACTGGCCTGATATCCTATCAACAAGCTTAGAAGAATCTATCATAGCTGTAAAAGAGAACGAACCTAGGAAATTCCCAAGTTTTCATATGACATCTTATCTATTGGATATTATATGCATATGCCATCAATATCCCAAGATGGGTTGGGCCTAGAAATGAACCGAGCCATCTATACACATCTACTGCAAGGTGCTCTTGGAGCACATGTACAGGATGAAATAACACATGATCTTCAACCACTTACTAGCACCTATGTATGAGCACATATTTCATGCACAAGCCCCATGCATGACAGATAAAGCGTTGGAAATAATAAGGAATATCAAGGGTTGGTACCTAATGGAACATGGAACCTACATAAGAATATATAGGGCTGCCAAAGCTCCCCATCCACTCTCGATATTTGTGCCAGACAAATTGGTACTCCAAGAAATCACGTATGAAATTGTAATTCACAGAGTCATGGTAGCAATGTATCAAGTCAAGAAGTTTATCTATCCCCCACTATTTTTATGGGTCGACTCATACTCATTCACAAGAATCAAACATGCCTAGGATAGAGTAGGTATGATACTATCGTATCACTTCAGAGAAGAAATATTCCAGAGGCATGATCCCAAAAATGTGGTCAAGGAGTATTGCATGCAAATCAAACATACTGAGGAATATACTTTGGCCACTTGGGAGGAATAAGAAGTTCACCGTGGAGCTCGAACCTACGGTGAAGTCATTTCCAGACCATTGGAAAAACCCATAGGTAGGACAACTAATGAAGAGAAGGCCCATGAAGAAGCACATAGGAAAGAAGAGGAGGAGGAGGATCAATAATATTTGCTACAACTACATCGACACATTCTGAATCAACTGAAGAGGAGGAACCAACAATAGAAAATAAAATGACAAAGAAGGAAAATATCCAAAAGAAAAAGGAAGACACTGCTAAGAAGAAGAGAAAGATCATAGAGGCTAAGGATAAGACTGAAGCCGAAGTATCAATGATGATAATAGAGGAAGTAGAATATAAAGATACAACTGAGAAATTAACATAGGATGAGAGACAAGTAAAGCTGCAGCTGAAAAGGAAGATATAGAAAGGGTAGCAATAGAACAAACAACGATAGATGAAACTACAACCACGATAGCTGAGGAAGAGCAATGGAAAAGATATGAAGAGGATTTGATCAATGACGTCTCACCAATGGACATTGATCTCCCATAGTCATCAACGAAATTCCCTAGTATTTAGTCTCAATTTGGTGGGATGGAGTTGGGACTTCACACCCCATACAAACCAAGCAAAGTGGTGAACTTGAAAAATTTCAAATATGATAAAACCAATGGCAGGATAATCCAACAATAGATCAGGCATGTACCAGTCATAGGGGGAACTCCATTAGCAATCCTCATAGAGAACACCTTGACGGAATATGCCAGCCAAGATCCACTATGCATAGAATTCACTGACACTTCCTTCACCACAATGACATAGAAACAACTCAAGAAATTATTCTTCCAAAATCAAGAGAAGGATGCCAGAATAAGAGAACTAGAAGAAAAACTTAGGCAAGTGAATATAGATGAGGCTAGCCTAAAAGAATTCAAATCATGTGCGAAAAAATTTAGAATAGAGCCAGAGGAATAAATTACAGATATGTAAGCCCATATACATGTCTTTCAATAATTGGAATCCAACATAATGGAACAACACCATCGTGTGCAACCAAGAATACCCGACTCACTACCATCCAAGAGGGCTTATATGAGATAAATAGGCGGATTGCCAATAACCCAAATTCTCGAGCCAAACTTCCTCTGATCCATATTTTATGAGGGAATGAAATGAAACGTAGAATTTGATAGAGATATTGCAAGAAACATAGATATACAATAATACTTTATTTCTATTAATGAAATGAAATATGCAGAAATATAAAATACAGAGTGAAATGAACTCTCTATAATGGTGGAATCTTATCTCTAAGAAGAGATGTGATGTCTATGCTCATTTGCAAGAATATGTTTACAATGAGGATCAAAAGTCATTTTTAACATAAAGGATTAATGAGAAAACCATACACATCCAAAATCCTAACCCCAAGAGATGAAACACCAAAAGGTTTGTGGGCCTCGATGGAGGTAGTTGATACGTCAACTTCCCGAAGGCATAACTTTTGCATACAATATTTGTTTGAGGCACTTCATATCCTGTTGGAAAGGACTAGTCGAGAAGTACACATTTCGATCAATCCCAGGACACAAATTACTATAATCACCTGGGCCCTGCAACATAAACAAAATGTCGTTTAGGGCCTCAAAACGACCCTAGAAGTTTACGACCCAAAAAAACATAAAAAAACTCCCAAGGTGGAAAACTTGTTTTGAATCCATGGAATAGGTGGGTGGCCACCAATATCCACCTGGATCATTCATCTCCCCTTAGGAAGCACTGATACCAATTGCGTTAAGTTTCCATGGGATATGGGGAAGCTTGTTGAATCTAAACCTCGGTGAGCCCCTTCCCTAGATGGATAAGTTGTCCTTCTTATACTTGGAATTAGCTGGTTGAAGTTGTCATGAACTTGTTTCCAGAGGGATTGGATCTGTTCAACCAATCTAGTTGCATGATCTTCCTTGGTTTGAGTGTGGGATGACTCTATTGGTGAAGATGCATATTATGAAGCTATATCAATGGGGGATACTGGTTGGAACCCCAAGCACACCTGAAAAAGGGTTGTGGCCAATAGAAATATGAAGGGATTTGTTATAGCTTTGGTTTATGGGTAGTGTGGAGGCACCCCCATAAGTGAAGAAAAAATATATTTTTTCTCTTCTATAATCTTGTCGACCTGCTTCTGCTAGATAGAAATATCTTGGGATGATGATGTAGTGGTGACAATGTCCTTATGTTCACCTTCTGACCAAATCTTGAAGAGGCTAAACTTTGTGGTATGAGATATTACTGTGCGACACTATTTTACTGAGATAGTAGTTGGAAATACCTATGATGCCCTGGTTGACCCCTAGAGTAACAATGAAACTATGGGCTTGAGACTCATAAAAAACATAACACTTCCACATATATGACTGGCCTAACAAAACATCATAGACTTCCAGTGCGGAAACATCATATAGCAGCTCATCCTTGAAGGGATTGATGTCGTAGTACTAGCGATACTACTGGATGACACATAGATCTTGTCCTTGGTGAAGCCACCTGATGTTGTATGGATGTGTCTATGGTGTTGTCGACAAATCCAACTACTTGATGACCTCTCTTTAGGTGAGTTTATTTTGGCTTCCATTATCAACAATGAAATGTAGTGGGGTCCTCTTCACCCACATTTGTGAATGGAAGAGGCGCCCCCCCTCCTCAGGATCCTCTAGTTCTTCTGGTTGGATTATTGTGGTCATGATGGTAGCAATGGGTTCTACATTGATGACCTATTTGATTTTATTGATTTTTGAATCAAAGTTCGAGTCGAGTTTCAGATCTTTTTCTTTGAGATCGACAACCAATGACCGTTTTGAGTGACATTCATCGGTGTTGTTCCAAGGGATTTTCTAGAAGTCACACCACTTTCCAGTGTCCTTATTTGTCTTCCCATTACCCTTATTTTCTTGTGGCTCTGAATGGTTGTCTTGAGGTTGGCTATTTTGTGAGTTAGGTCTACCTTTACCATACTCTAGATATTGTGGATTTGCAGACCCAAATTGCCACTTGTTATGTTGCTTAAATTCCTGCTCGATTTTGATAGCATATAGATAAGTGTCTCCGAGTGATGAGATGTACATAAAATCCATTTCGATTTGGATGTACTTGTGTAGAGCCCTATGATATTTTATAACCATATGCCGCTCAGAGTATTTGATACCCAACTTGGTGCGTAAGGTATGGAAGGTATTTATGAACTCTGACACTATTTGGTCCCTCGCTTGACATAGTATGGTCCATCTCATGTACTTCTCCTCATAGTTTCCAACAAGGTAATATTGTTCCTTAATAACATCCTTGAAAGAACCCCAAGTGGGTATGAATGCAAACATTTCAAATTCCTTAAGGAGTGAAAAGGTGATATTTTCTCTATCAGAAAAATTATGGACAAAAAAATGCCCATAAAGAAGATTCAACCGTTTATCTACAACATCTGCATCTATTTGACCTTCAAATATATGAATATCAAAACAAACTTGTACCTTGAAGGGGGTGGCACCTCCAAAGTGGATGCTTGACAAAGATGCATCGACTGTTGGTAGTTGTCGAAGGATCTAGGAAGAATTATCCATCATCTCGTTCCTTTGTCGTGTGAGGGATTCCTCGAGCAATAATTTAATATGATCTTCTACTTCATAATCTCTATTTTCTTCTGCCATGGGAGGTCATCGGGGTCAGCGAGGATGGTCCTGTAAAGGATCAAATAGTTTGATTCCCAACTCCTTATACCCTGACCTCATTGGGGACATGCACAAAGAAAAAGATAAAGAGCAGACTTCTTTGATACCACTAATCCATATTTTATAAGGGAATGAAATGAAACAAAAAATATGATAGAGATATTTCAAGAAACATATAGATACAATAATACTTTATTTCTATTAATGAAATGAAATATGTGGAACTGTAAAATATATACTAAAATGAACTCTCTAGAATGGTGGCAGCTTATCTTTGAGAAGAGATGTGATGACTATGCTCATTCACAAGAACATGTTTACAATGAGGCTCAAAAGTCCTTTTTAACATAAAGAATTAATGATAAAACCCTAAACATCTAAAACCTTAACCTTGGGAGATGAAACACCAAAAGGTTTGTAGGCCCATATGGAGGTAGTTGATACATCAACTTCCCAAGGGTGTAACTTTTGCATACGATCTCCGTTTGGGGCGCTCGATAGCCCATTGGAAATGTCTAGATGAGAAGTACATATTACGACTAGGCCCAAGCCACACCATATGATAATCACCTGAGCTCCACAACATAAAAAAATGTCATTTAGGGCCTCAAAACGACCCCAGAAGCTCATAACCTAAAAAACCATAGAAAAAATGCCAAGGTGGAAAACTTGTTTTGAGTTAGTGGAATAGGTGGGTGGCCACTAATATCCACTTGGATAATATAATGAGATATGAAGTTCATGAGGCATAAATATATTTGAAGAATTATATGAGATGGCCATGGATTCAAGTTGAGAGGATGTGGGCATTAATCTTGTGAGGCCCATGCTTTAACACCTTTTTTAGGCTAGGTTTATTGTCATTTGGTTTTGTTTTTTCACTATGTAGAAGGATATGCACTTTCGCTTGAGAAAACAACCCTTATATTCATTTCTACAACTGTCTTGACCCCATGAGCTAGTATAAATTAACCATTGTGAAAAGGTAAGTACTCTCCAACTTTTGAGCACCTTTTGCAAGTAAATTTATTACTAAATGAATTAATTTTGGCTCTGGTTAATTGGTAACAAGTGTGAAAGTATTTCTCTCCCTGTATTTCTCTCATAAAAATGGTTTGGAAAAAGAAATTGTTACTATAGAATGCAATTCATGGGTTTTTATTTGCAAGTACAATTGTGGTTTTTTATCCTCTTGTATACAAGTTGCTGCTCTCAGGTTCATATTACCATTTTTCATTGTATGTATTCCTAGAAGACGTTTTACTTTTAATAGAAATAGGTTTATAAAGAAAATGGGTCGAACCCATCAGTGTTATTGTTAACATACACAGAGGTTTGATCTGGGTTCGAACTCGAACTTGTTTTAAACATAAAGGGATGTTAGTTGTCTATTCACTGATGGAAATAATATATTTTTTTCACAAAATTTGTCTTACTCTCTTTTAAAAGGGACCTAGATTATGAGAATGAGTTTATTGGCCTCATGCTCTCTAGTTCCTTTCTGGTCGTCTTGATTGGGATCATTCTTGATACAATCTGTGTCCATTTCTAGCTTTCATATTCAGTTCCAACTCTATTTGAATTCACGTCCTATATATAATATTAAGGAGTATCATTTTATTTTGGATTTGCTGAGGGAAAAAGAACATTACATGCTTAACATTGACCCTCCTCTCTGTCAAAATATTTAGGCCACATGCCAACTATTTCTCTTCTTGGCTATAGGAATGAACCCATTAATTTATTTTGACTACATATTGGTTCTCATGCCCAACTTCACTCTATTATAATTCCACAAGATCGAGTGGTCACGATTATGTTGAATTGCTATACCAAAGTAATTTGCATAAATTGAGTTTGTATGGAAGATGCTGGTTTACCATTTATGCAACTTTTTGATATGATGTGGGGCTTGAGTCGACCCCAGTTAATGAATTTTTGGTTTGGTAATGGAAATAAGTTTACAGACATGACAGATGAGTTAAAGTTTTGGTTTATTTCATAAACATTAAATGTTTCCCTCATTATTTATATCATTTTTCATACCTTTATTCCCTTTTATCCCAATCATTTATATTTCTATTTTCCATGATCTTTTCCCCCCCCATTTATGTAATTAAAAGATATATTATATACATAGAAGTATAGAAAGAAACATGTTAAAGAGGATTTGTTGGCACTATTGCAAACCCATATTTATGGCTTTCATATTCCTCCCAGATCTCTTGAAAATGAATGGACAACTTAGTGTTTTTGAGTAGGCAAGTTAATTGGGTTGCTGTAAACTATGTTCATTTATAGTTTTTGGTATGTGATATATGTGAAGAAATTGGTTTGAGAAGCATAATGATTGAATTGAGAAACTGTATCTAGGGGATTTTCTTAAAATAGTTACATGATGATTATATTTTAGCTCCATAATGTCAAAAGTTTACAAGTCTAAGAGACAGGTACATGAATGTTGATTGAGTTTAAATATTAAACATGAATTTTCATTCATCCTTTTCATTATGTGCCAATTTACACAAAATACATCCCTTTATCATTTGTCCTAGTCATATAATTTTCATTTACATGCATTCCCTTATTCATATATTTAAGAAAGATGTGGGTTGTTCATAACAAAGATTTTTTCAAGAATTATACAATACATGTTTTGAAAGTTGAAATGAAAAGATGGGTGTGCCTTGAGTTATGGATTTTCTTCCCTATCTTACATTATTCCTATTCCATTTCTCCCTTTTATGCTTGAATTACTTTGCTATACTCAGAGCCATAACTAAATCATATTTAACAAATTTGTAATGGATGTTTATTATATTGTTTCTTGTATTTTACTTTAATAATTTTACACTAATTGAAACGATGATGGAAAATTAGATGCGATTTTTCATCTGAGGGAGTAACAAAGGTGGAAATATAGTAAATAGAGGGGGAAGAGGAAAAATCCCAAATGTATTTTGGAAACAAGGGAGACACAAGAGAATGATATTTTCCATTCACTTTGATGTTGATTCAAATAAATTTAATCAACTAGTACAAATTGGGTACCTGAACCTTGGTGCATAGTTGGCCTTGCCTTAGCACACAATTCCTCCTAGTTCCCCTCTGTAACCACACCCTATTGGACATTTGGTTTGGTTAGTTATTTGTCATTGATTTCAACCCTTAGAGAAGTCTAGAATCGCTAGAGATGTGGTTGATATTGTTGGTAATATGTTCATCATTGATGTCAACAGAAGTGATGGGTGTATTTGGAGAAGTCTCCTAAGTGGTATCCTTATGGTGTAGCTTGAAGCATGGCCCTCACGTGAAGATGATTTGAATAAGTCTACCAAAAAAGTAGAGGTGTGGTCATGAGGCTTGAAGTTTTTTGAGGAATAAGTACATGAAGGACAATGCAAATTCATGTACCACACTCATAGATGGATAGTCCTTGTCGTGTTGTTTCGAACGGAAGGTGGTATGCCATGTGGTTCTTTATGGTTATGGAGATATTCCCTCATAAATTTGGAAGCCCCAAAGAATGGTTAAAAAACCTCTATTTGGTTACAAGTCATTAATTAAAGGGTAAAGTGGTTGTAACAAGAAAGTTCAAGAAGCCCTGACGTTAAGGAAAGATGTTACTTAGAAAAAGTATATATAGACCTGAAGATGTCTCTAATAAGTACATTATACACACAAGTTAATTGAATATCTATATAAGTGAGCAAGTGATTCTTATTTGAGGTAATAAAGGATATCTAAGGCAAATTCAAAGGGAATATGAAGTGAAGAAGGGCGAAATTCCAAGGGAGGATGAAGTTTTGTGATTATGTGTTCTAAGGTATGTTATTTAAAGGTCATCTTACCATTTTCTCTATAACTATTTTTCTAGAATTATTCAAAAAGAAAAAAATGGAATGTGTTGATAAGACATGTCAAGGTACATGTGGTAAAAATTTTAGCTTCTGGGTCATTTTAGTTTTGGAGATACACTGTGTGGAAGATAGGGTTTTTGACTAGTCCTGAAACTAGTCTTAAACAAGTGTTCCAGGTAAAACAATAATAAATTCTCCATAGAGGATAAATGGAAATATAACAATCTGTAGTATATTGTGTGCAATTTTTAGAACCAGGTATCAAATATTGAGCGTGTGACATGCTGTACAAGTTCGTTCTCCAGAATAGGCTAAAATTCAGGAAGGTTTTCCATTTTCGCTATAACTTATGTTTTGTGAATTTTTCGACCCTAAAATTTTTAGGAGATGGAAGAAACATCTCAGCGTATCTGTGGTTAAAATTTCATACCTTAATTCATTACAAGACATATTTATGCTTGTTTAAATTTATGGTTTGTGACTAATACAAAACTAGTCCCACGAGACTGAGGTAATGTTTGATGAAGATGTTATTCTCTTGTTTCTGAAGTTGAGGAAGAGCTACATGTATGCAATTTTGTGTATCAGTTCTACTACATAATCATAGGTATGATTTACATGTGTTATTGAGGGTTATTTTTATGGTACATGCTCGAGGCATGTCTTGATGATGATGGTACACCTTTGTGATGATATGATACATTTTCAGAAGTATATCTTGGCTATATTGGTATCTAGTTTGGTATATGTCATGGTGATGTTATCACATGATTGAGGCACATCTTATGGTACCTAGTTGAGACACATCATTGATGCTATCTTATGTTACATGGTGTATGGCATGATTGAGACATATCGTGAGTGATATGGTATATGCTTGATGCATATCTTTGTGATTTGATAGTACATGCTTGGTGATGATAGTACATGTTGAGAGACATCTTGGTGATGTTGGTACATGATTGATGTAAATGGTATGGTACAGGTTTTGGTACATGGTATGGTACAGGTTGATGCACATGGTATGGTACATTTTGATGTACATGATTTAGTGATGGATTTGGTATCCATGTGAGTGGATCTGGTTATTTTTGGTTGTTTATGGTATATCAATGACAGAGAAAGTGATAGGGACCGTGACAGGTTGGATGATTGGTTGATCATCGGTTACAAGTTGATGAGATACTGACATTTGTACAAGTGGATGTGACAATGATAGGTTGATGTGATAGTGACAGTGACAGGTTGGTTGATGTATAAGTGACAATGGAAGTTACAATTTGATCAATGGTAGTGGTAGTGATTCTACATTTATATTTCAGGGCGACATGATAGGGCAAAGAAAGGGGGTTGTAGCCTCCTTCCGGTTGGTGCCGAAGAATTTAGGGAGCTAAGGATTCCTTCAAGTTGGTGCCTGTAAATCATGGGGTCATAGCCTCCTTATGATTGGTGCTGAAGAATTTAGGGGGTTGGAGATTCCTTCATGTTGGTTCTTGTAATCAGGGGGTCATAGCCTCCTTCTAGTTTGGTGCTTGAGAATTCATGGAGTTGGATCTTCCTTCAGGTTGGTGCTTGTAAATTAGAGAATTGTTGCCTCCTTCCAGTTGGTGCTAGAGAATTTGGAAGTTGGTGCTTCATATGAATATATTCTTGATATATATAAGAAATCATTCCATGGTTTTCTCCCATTTGGGTTTCCACATAAATTATGGTGTACTATGCATGTGGTTATTTGATGCGATGATAATTATTATGGTT
Source organism: Picea engelmannii (assembly GCA_009831015.1). NCBI lineage: Eukaryota > Viridiplantae > Streptophyta > Pinopsida > Pinales > Pinaceae > Picea > Picea engelmannii. The sequence goes on from ML828242.1 coordinate 64,686, forward strand.
ATATGCTCATGATATATTGAATGGAATCATAAATGATATATTGCTGATAAATTTGAAGTTTATATATTGTGATTGAAAGTGGTAAAAAGTGCTCATACTGATTCACCCCCTCCTCTTACTATTCGAACAAATGGTATCAGAGCAGGTCCTTCAAGAAAAAAATTCAACCAATGGAAAGAAGATCACAGAGTATGCTAAGATTGGAGTACCATAGTTTGATGGTCAAAATGGTCAGAGCTATGAGATGTGGAGAAACAAGATGAAAGCATTTCTAGGAGCACAAGGGTACGATGTTTGGTACTCAATTGTTACATGATACACCAGTTCAAAGAAACCAAAGAATGCAACCAAGAATCAATTGAAGAGAAACAACAAAATTTCAATGGATTTCATCATGAAAGGATTACCTAATTCAATAAAAGTCAAAATGGGACAATGTTCATCAACCAAAGAATTTTGGGATAAATTACATAATTTCTACTCGAAGGAATCTCATCTAGAGCATGGAGATAAAGAACATGTTGAATTAGTATGGGAAGAATGAATCTCATCAGTTCATAAATATTTAGAAGAAGAATATTATGAGCTGCACCTAACCAATGCTTTAGACAAGGTGGTCAAAGAAAGAGAGAAAAACAAGTCAATCGAGGAAGAATTGATCAAGGTAAAAAGAGAGTCTTAGAAACCCAATTTAGAAGAAGTCCAACAGATGATTACAAACCTAAACTTCCAAGTAGAAGAAGTCAGAAGGATTGAAGAAACATAAAAAAATCAGTTGGAAGAAAAGAAGGTTTTGTAAGCCAAAGTAGTATCAAAAGGAAAGGAAGCAGAAAAGAGAGAAAAGAATTTGAGTAGCCATCTCAAGGAAAGATCTGACTTAAATAAACTTGAAGTAAAATTCAGTCAACAAGAAAGAAGACTTGAAGAAGAGATTTTCTCCTTAAAGACCCAACTTGTAGAAGCAAAGACAACGAAAGAAATCATGAAGACCCACATGATGAAGAAAGAAGAAGAGTGTGGGAAGCTTGAAGAAGAAGTTGTTACCTTAAGAATCAAAGTTAACAAGCTCAACAAGAAAATTGAAGAGAGAGGAAGCTCTAAATTATCAATAGGGAAAGTTGAAGATAAATGTTACATGTTACTAGAAAGGAAAAATGAAGAGAAGGCTAAGAGGTATGCATAAGCCATCAAAGGATATATTAAGAAGGAAGAATGTGAGCCCTCAAAAAATAACATTCCAAAAATGAAGAAAACTCAAGAAAAAAGATTACAGAAGAGACAAATATCAAAGAAGACTCTCGACTTTCAGGTATCAAAGAAGCTTCAACCATTGTGAAGGAAACAACATAAGAGAAGATCGCGATCAACCAAGGCACGAGTTTAGAAGGAATACCTCACAAAGAAGATCATTAACTCCTACGTATGAAAGTTTCTTTTGTGGTCATTGTTTTAATTGTATTAAATTTGGACATAAATCTATAGATTATGGAGCTTATGAAATAAATGGTCAATAAATAAATGTTTATGTGGCCCCACATAATATTGAATGTTACAATTTGTAAGTTTTAAACCTGTGAAGTAAAGCAATGCATATAGATTCTTAAGCAAAACAAAATTTACATAAAGAAAATGGTAGCTTGAACGTTAATTATACCTATAATTTCTTCCACGGAGGTTAGCTCAACCACGATGGTTTCTCTAGTGGCTAATTGTGACTTCTTCTCCAAGCATTGTTGACAGCTCACAACTACAACTAAAGCTATCAAATATCAATTATTTGAGCAATGGGAGTTCAAATGCACCTCCGATGTGATCACTGAACATGATACAATCTGAGTGGGTCTAATGGTTAAGAACATGTGTTTCCTCCTAAAAGGTCACATGTTCAAAACCAGAAAGGGTAGGGTATGTATACCTCTGTAGACTTTACCAGTAAAATTGTTGAGGGGAGGGGGTCTCATACACCAATTTGGTGTCTAGCTTGACAGTGACCTTAAAAATAAATTATTATTATTATTATTGATACCAATCCAGAGAAATTGATAGCCATGTTTGTGCTTTTTTTCTCAATAAGCTCGCATTATTCTATGAATAATCACTGTCTCATTCAAACCACTCCAATAGGTCTAAGTTCTTCAATATATGATCCTCTTCTCATTAAATTTTCCACAAGCTCAATAATATTTTTGGTATCCGATGCAAATGGCCTAGTCCATGCTTGATATGGAGAATATTTGTAAAGGCCAATATACGCTACATTGAGATATTTTCTACCAATGAAAGCATGTAGTGATACATGAGAAGTTATATTTCAAACATGCCCATGTCCTCTAATTAGAAATGTTGACAATTTGATTGAGAGATATGGACAAAGAGAGGGTTCTTCAACTAGATATTCCTACCAAGCCTATTCTCTTACCTACTAGCCATGCAACTTTATCATTCAACGATTCGTCCATGCAGATAACCAGTGACTTCAACTTTCACTAAGCTCTATTCTTCCATCCATGCTTCCCTTGCATGCCTCTTCCACATTGCTTGTTCACGCTTGACCATGCTACTTCAAATCTCTATGCTCTAGCACATTCCAAATTATTTTCAACACTGTCTATGCTTTAATTACTCTCCATGCAACAACCAAAACACAAATCCTCGATGCCATTCAAATCTATGCCAAACAACAAAATGAATTAATACTGAGTGAGTTTCTCAAACTTCGCTCTCTCTGATACCAAATGATGGGGTCAGAGGAAAAATTAAAAACACACATATACTAAATTTGCAAAGCAAGGGACATAGGGAAAATATTCTCCAAAACCTGTGAAGGGGAATTTTATTTATCAAACCATTCCGGTATATCTTTATTTAGTGTACAAATGGTCCCTTATATAACTATATGTTACCATAACAATTATTACATATTTATTTAGTGTACAAATGGTCCATTATATAACTATAGGTGACCATAACAATTATTACATATTTAGATGGTTGGTTCAAACCATATCCATAACTATCTCCACAACTTCCTCCATAATATCTCCATGAATCTCTTAAGAGATATCCATCCTTAGCTCTTTTCATTTCCCCTCATCTCTCACACTCACATAGACTTCTAGAATTAGTCTACCTTATTACAAAGCATCATATAATTTATTTTGATCACAAGTAAGGATTATATCATACCCCTTCCTTAATAAACACTTGTGACCCCATTATGTATATTTTTCACTTGGCCCCTTGAACTCATTTCATCTTCATTTTATTTGTCTTCTCTGATCTTTGTCCTCATGTACCTACAAACATAAACAATGTCAAAGACCATATAAAAAAGTAACCATTCGTCAGATAACATGGGTCGCCAGCCGCTGTATCTTCCGGTTCAATAGGAAACTTTTTCTCATATATGGTTCATCAACCATTTTTTCATCATGATATGCGAACATGTAATTTTATTCCCCTTGCATCACCATTAACATCATCCTCATCATGGGTTTTTGACATACCCGTAGCCATGATCTCGATGCTCCTGCATCACTTATAACCTGCATGACTTATCATTATCACCCTTATGTCTTATCACCCTCATTTCCACCTTCTACTCTTGGATGTGGGAGACCATACCCTCATTTTCACCTTCCACTCCCGCATGAATTTCAACCCGCCTGACTTATCACTTATCACCCGCATGAATGATCACTTGTACTTATCATATTTCTTTACTCACTTTTACACTTAGTCTATTTTCTCATTCACCATATTTCACTCTCCATTTCTCTTTTTGCACCTCATACTAGGTCATTTTACTCACTTTTACACTTAGTCTATTTTCTCATTCACCATATTTCACTCTCCATTGCTCTTTTTGCACCTCATACTTGGTCATTTTACTAAGTTTAACCTCCTCACCTACCTCATTTACCTCCTCACTCTACAAACACTTCATTTAATATTTTAATATTATTTCATATTCTAAGTTTCTCCCCCCTTTTCATGGACCTACCATATTGTGACATGTGGAAGTGACGTGAATCTATCCCTGGGTGAGACATGGAAGTGATGTAGAACTATCCTTGGGTGACACATGGTAGTGAGTAGGACCCCTCGGATGACACATGGATGCGATGTGTCAGACATTCACAGGTTGATTGGGTAGTGACTGGGCAACCAAAATATTACCAAGGAATAGATTTTTCTAAGGAACGAGAGCTACACTAAGGCTTCCATAAGTTCCTTTATTTCACACATGATTGAAAAGGGAGGCGTATTCATTATAAACATTATTTCTTCACCCCCCCCCCCCAAAATGCATTTGGGATTAACAAAGGAGAAATCAAATCAAGGGACAAGATTTTTCCATGAACCAAATCAATAGTGGTTGAGTCTCCATCTTCTAGAGCTCATAACTCTTGATCCAAAAATCCATTTTCAGAAAACCATATTTCGTTGGAAATGTGATTTGACAAGGAAGAAAATGGGATAGGTTTCAATGGTTTAATTTTTCCATGATCATTCCAAAAATTAAAATAAAATTTAGTTCTCTTTTCATGACTTGTTGGGAAATTTATTTAGAACCTCAACTTCCCGAGGCTATAAGTTGAGATCCAAAACTCCAAATTTGTCTCAAGATGGCTCATTGGAAAGAAAAAATAATGAATATTGTTTATAGAATGGTTTACATGGCTGATAAGTCACTTATCATGCTCGGAAAATTAAAATATAATTGATATTGTTCAGGTAGTCAACTTCAAAGTTTGGCAAAATAAAAGTTTATTAAATAACTTTTATAAAAAGGCGAAGTAGGTCCCACTTGAAGGCATGAATTTCAATGAATTGATTAATTAATGAGTGTTTAATAAATAATTTATTTATAGGATCCACTTTTCATTCCACAAAGAAGAAGCACATGGGAAACTTCCAAAAGAATAAAAACCCTAACTGCGAGGGAAAAACATCTCAAAGAGGCATTGAGAGCATATTTAAAAGGAGCAGAGCACCATAAAATAAAGGGTGAGATAATCAAAATATAATTTTTTCAGCCTTCAGTATTAAACCGACTTTTTCATCTGCAAATACATATCTGCATTTTCTTACTTCTTCTGCTACACATGTTCACGCAAGGCTTTGTGCTTGTATGTCTAAAACTGAGCATAAGGCCGAGTTTGAGTGTTTTTATTTTATTCTTCCAGGCCTCGACGTAAAATATCAATAAGAGTGTTTACAACCATATATATGATTGATAATGTAAACCAATTTTGTCTACAAGTGTAGTTCTTGCATTTGGAAGGCTTTATTTATGAGCATTTGTCAATCAATTTACTAAAATGATTTGTAATGTGACATATCTTTTATGTATTGAACTCCCCAGAAAACTAATTCAGGGAATAAATTTACTGATTTCCCAGACTTTGAAATTTCTAAGTATGATATTTTTTGAGTGTGTTCATCATATTATTTTCGGTTTTAAATGCAAAATCATTTAAAGTTATCTGAAGTGATCAACCCCATTTCAATATTTTTCTTGTGAGAAAATATGGTTACATATTTTACCTGAATGTGTTTCAAAGAGATGTTGTAATGAAGTTGATCATGTATTTATTTTGATATTGAAGCCATTGTTTATCTTTTTATTGTTAAGAAGTTGATTGGTCCATTTCCAAGCAAATATCGGACTAGAAATTTGGTTATCAAGAACCATTTTATATAAAAATTGAAGCAATAAAGAATTCAGGGTTTGTTGTTTATCATTATCCCATTTGATAGTCTAGTCCAAGAACAATGGCTACATATTTAATACAAATAGAGAAGTATCACCTCTTTAAAAATGCAGGGAGATTGTATCCTCATGAGGTTGAATCAAAGGACGTAAAATAGTCTTTAAGATAAACATTTTTGGATACCATATTGGGGATGATTTATTTTGAAGGTATCTGAGTGAGGAACTAGAGTCTCCATGGTTCAATATTTTGAAAGGAGATTCAAGGAGACTACTACTTGTTCTAGATGCATGAGATTTATAAACAAATGATTGAGAGATATTTGAATGGCCTCAAATATAATGTTTTTGTATCTTTGGGCACAAGTAAAATATACAAATATTTGAAGAGACAAGAACCATCAAATACTCAGGAGGATGAACTCCAAGGAAACTCCATTGGAAAGATTCCATAATCTCAAGAAAATACTCATGGAATCTCCACTAAATTATTTCATTCATGTTGTGATGCTCCTTTTCCTTCTCCACAAATCCCATCAATGGCTTTTCAAGACATAGAAAAAATGAGAGGTACCCAAAGAAGGTAGTTGTTGCAAAGAAACCATTTAAATATGCAAGAAGTAGATTATCAAATGCCAGACATTTCTATTGAAAAATGTCCCACATTATTTAGGAATACTTCATAGGATGCAGAGCAAAAAAAAAATAAAACTCAAAAGTACATGTGATGTTTTCAATATCTCTGAAGATAATATTACATGTCAATTATTTTCACAAACTTTGCATGGGAATTATCGTGAATGGTTCTTTTCATTGCTTCCTAGGACCATTACTAGTTGGGATGTGTTGGAAATTTCATTTGTTGAAAAGTACATCCAAGAGTGCACCCATATTGCATTTCTGGTGTTGTCAATGTTGTTTCCCACCCACCCTCTCCAATATGAGTGTAAGATAATGAAGTAGCTGATTCAAAAGAAAAATCTAATCAAACATTGAAAAAACTTTCTGAATCAAGTCTTATTGTTGAAATTGAAAATGAGAATTCCAGTGTTCAAGTGCAAGATTTCAAATTCTCATATACTCCATATGAGAATCTTTTGAGCAACAAGTTTGAGAATTAACTTGAGGAGTCTCCACCAAATGCACAAAAATATTTCAGCCAATATGCTCAAGTGGAAAATGTTGCAATAGGTTTGCAATGGATGCATCTTAATGATGAAAAGTCACAAAAAAATTGGCAGCAAGAAGAATTAGTGGAAGAAATTAATCTTGAGAACAATGATGGGAACTATTTCCATTGCATGAAGGGAGAATAATTTCAGGACATTACCAATGAATCAAGAATCTTGGATGTGGTTGGGGATAAGAAGAAAGATGAAAATATTTTCAAATGGGAAAATTATCATCCAACCAAAGAATACAACACTCATGAGCAACCGAGACTTGATTTTATTGAATCATGGTTCCAAAGAATTGTTAGCCAAGAAAAAAAATTAGATTTTGGGCACATCCGACTCAGTTTTACTTTAGTATGCTTTGGGCATATTATTGACTATTTGATAGTAGCCCCAATATGTTCCCCAATTTTGAAGTTCGTTCCACAAATTAGTTGGATGCTTGAATGACTCCATTGGAAATATACTTACACCTGAAAAGTGTCCCTTTCCTCCAAGTCGGTTAGGGTAGGTATATCTTGTTTATACATAGTTTATTTCTTCAGTCGAAGTTTTGCATAATAAAGCAGTTGCTAAATGGGGATAATGTTTGAATATGAATCCAAAGCTCAATGGATAAGGAAACTGAACCAATATTATGGATTCTCAGCAACCCCTAGGGGGTTACTATCCCACAGTTGGAGCCAAATGTTGATGTGTTTTCCTGACACCCATCAACTGAGTGATTGGGGTATATATGTGAACTCATTTTTTTTTCAAATAGAGACCAATGTTATTTATTTTTTCAATTAGACTTGAAAATTTCTAAATAATCTTCAACTATTGACCATGAAGACCCAACACGTTTCCAATCAGATTCATTTTTACAATTCTTCATCATGAAAGTATAACAAGGATAGTTTCTTTTTAAAAAAAAGAAGAGAAGAAAACAAAAAAAGAGATACTAACAGACGAAAAATACTTATTCCAAGATTATCACTATATATCCCTATGTCTCAACTCTCTTCAACACTTTACATAATCTAAAGCATAGCTCATATTCCCTAGATATGCCATTTTTCTCCCACATATTGTTGCCTCATACTTAGCCATTTTTCTATTTTCCTCATTCTCCACTCTCCATAATTCATACTTAGCCATTTTTCCTTCTTTCCACTTTACTCTCCTTCCTCACTACTCTCCATACTTAGACATGTTTCCAATCCTCCACACCATTTCCATACTTCACCATTTTCATACTAACCCATTTCCATTTTCATTATCCACTTAGTTAATTTTCATAATACCCACCAAATAGTCATTTTCATAATTCATTTCCATGTTCATTTTAATAATTCCATTTTCATTATCCACTTAGTTAATTTTCATAATACCCACCACTTAGTCATTTTCATAATTCATTTCATTTTCCATGTCCACTTATTCATTTTCATTATTATTGTCATAATTCATTTCCATTTTCCATTTTAGTTTTACTATTTCTTTTT